>JZKD02S1749301.1:102250-113018 GCA_000966675.3 Picea glauca | reverse complement strand
TCTACGTTTCAACATCTGAGATTCAGCATCTGTGTTCACCATACACAATCGATTGCCATCAATGACAACCTTGATCATCTGCGTCATCTCTGCTGTAGCCATATTTCCAACAAAATTGTACTTGATATTGATTCACCCCCCTCTCAGTATCAATAATATGTTGAATGCAAGACACCATACCAATAATTAAAGTGAGACCCAATGTATTATTACTGTTAAAGTTTATGACCAAGTGAAATGTATTACAATTGATAGGATTAAACTAACAAATGAGAAGGAACCCTTTCATACTTTCGCAAGATTAATGCATTGGATGTAAACCAAGAATAACTTGCCTCAGGGAATGGTTGACATGGATGGTAAAAACAACAAAGGAATGATTGATATGATGATTAAAACAACAAAGGAATGGATCACATGGATGATTAAAACAAAAATGGCCTCAGGGAATGGTTGACATGGATGGTAAAAACAACAAAGAAATGATTGATATGATGATTAAAACAACAAAGGAATGGATCACATGGATGATTAAAACAAAAAAGGAATGGATGAAAAAATGTTATCAACTCAAAACTTGCCTTCAATAACAACAAGACACAATAAATGATTTGGGCAGCCACTTATGCCAAAAGAGACATTAAAATAAACCATCAACATAAGAGGCATTGAGGTATATCTCCATAACTACTAGAAGAGTAACCAATATGAAGAAGTTTGAAGGTGAACTCTAAAACATGGTGCATTTGCAAATCTTAAGGCGATACTAAATCCCAACTATAGAGATTATAGAATCGAGGCAATTAATTTGTTGAAGGGTGACACAAAGGATTGCTAAACTTCTTAATTATACAATAGAGATTTTGATTATTTAACCTCTCTCTTTCTTTTTAAAAATATTAATTTTTTTATTTTTCATATTATAAAAGCCCAAAAACAAAGAATAAAAGAATGCTAAAATACAGTAAAGTAAATGTGTTCCATAAGAAAAATCAATATGCAAGGTGTAGAAATTGATAGGCGTGCCTCTTCCATGGTAAAATCTAGTTTGAAAGTAGAAGCATGGATGGCAAGGGAAAGAAACAATAAAGAATGAAAAGGTGGTAAGAAAAACAAAGAAAAATGCAACATTACATCAAGTAAATAGTGTGAGCACAAACATGGTAGCCCTTATGGTATAGCCAAAAGGAGATGAGAGAGAGTCATGAGATTTTTTTTGAAATCCGTTGGAAAGACCATCTGAGCTCCTAATTGTGTGAGAAACTTAGCATAGGCACCGAAAATGAAAGAAAGGGGTGCTAACTAATATGCTCCATGATAAGTACACAATATCATATAAGCATTGTCTAGCATCAAATTCATAAGAATTAAGTTCCTCAACTTAGATGGGTCCAACCCTAAGGCATAAAATATGGTTAAAAAAATGGGTCCAACCCTAAGGCATAAAATATGGTTAAAAAAATGTACATTGTGTTATTATCTGTTAATTTGCATTAATTTTTTCCAAAGTGTCTTGTCCTTGTGCTATTTTTTCACTCAGACTTTCAAATTTTTTCACCAACTTCGGCAAGCTCCCATCACCTAAATCCTTCACTCAACTGATCATCTAAAATAGTCATGTCCTCCATGATTTAAAAAATTTGGTGAATTACCCAAACCTATACCTAGCCTTAATGCTTATCTAAATCCCTTAGTTTCATCACTTCATTCATTTTCACCCTTATTTTCATATTCCCGTTGAAAATAAAAAATATTCTTTTTATTAAGTACCCTCATCCTATCCACAAAGTCATGTGTTAAGCCTCATAAGCCCAAAGTCCTTAGAAAATAGAAAAAGGGTTTATTATTATTAATATAAATATTTGTATATTAAAATATTTATATTAATATTTAATCCAATATTTAATTTATGGAATCATGTCAAATAATGAGCATGAATCTCAATTTATAATGTGGAAAATTCAAAGACATATTGGGGATTGAAGTAGCGAGGAGGTTAATTATGTGAAGGCACGCAGGGGAAAACTACCGTGGTTTATTTAGTGGACACGTGTTTTTACGTGGAGCACATCGGAGGTAAAATAAGTTTGTATTAAACCACTCCAACCCAAGCCCGATGTAATAAATGCACCATTTATCATATGTTAAATGTGCGACATTTTCCCAGGAGTGCATTTCAACAACAAATATGGAATTTCTAATAAATGAAATTCCTCCTCATAGTGAAAAGGTTTTACGGAGGTAAGATTTAAGTTTTGCAAATTAAAGAAATTAATGTTTATTTCCATGCAAAATATTTAAATGGGAAGATGTATGTGAAGGAAGACTTGGATAATTCTTTATCTAAAGTTTATAGAAGTAAAAGAAGAAGATAAAATGTATTTTACCAAAGACAGTAAACTGGAAAAAACACACAGTAAATGTTTTTTCACAGTGAAATAGTAAATTGGAAAAACATTACACAGTAAATGTTTTTCACAAGGAAATAGTAATCGTAAATGTTTTTTACAGTGAAATGGTGAATTGGGCCAAACAATAAATGGTTTTAAAGAACCACCAGCATAGAAAATATTTAAATGGAAATTTAATTCTACAGGATAGAAAATATTTGGGAATTATTTTTATTTCAAATATATTATTCCCAAATGTTTAATGAGAATATGGATGAATGCATCTATTTTTGAAAGAGTATAAGTGACATTTCAAAGATAATGTGGCAGAGGAAGGAGCTCGAGCGTAAACGGAATTTGCAGGGATCATGAAATGTTTATTTTCTAAAAACTATCATTTGTAATCATTGTAGAAGTTGTAACGTTTCATTTCAGTTATTGTAACCAGTTGCACACTTAAGGAACTTGAATTGTATAAGTATTAGAGGTTCTGAGTGTATTAATGGTTGGCAGAAGTGCAAGGGCACCTTTTGGTTACTGTGAACTCTATTGTAACTTTCTGAAGTTGAATTGAATATATTTGCAGAAGCTTTTGAAGTCTCTATGAAAAGATTTTAATGGTGATGATATGAGTTTTGTCTTCCTTCATTGTATGTATTTCCTGTGATCTTTTATTCCATTTACATTTTCTGTTGTTTAAATTGGATAGTTAAAAGCTCATAATTCAACCTGTGATGCTCTCGACTAAGCAATTTAAACTATGTAAATTTATTCTTAACAAATTCAGAATTCATTTCAATAATGCTCTAATGCAGTTATTTGTTTTCCCTATCTTCCCACACTCTACTTAAATTCATAAATAACTCAGATTGATCGCTTCATTTAGCCTTTATCCTCTAGAGAGTTATACCGGTTGATCATTGTTTTCATCCATTTTCAGAATTTTGATTCCATAGCCCTGTGTGTTCCTCCCCTTCATTGCCAACAAATTTATTAAAAACCCCCAAACAAACCAAATCTAGCCACCGATTACCAAAGAAATATCAAGTGACACGAGAGAGCCCTCTCTAAGTTGAGAAGGCTAATGTTTCAGCTCTAAAGTAGGTTGAAACAGTTACCTCTGTCGTTTGTCTATCATCCAGACAAAATTTACAGAGTGTTAACACATTGTATAATACAAGTCAAAGGAACCTATAATTATATGTTATTTAGAATCAATACCTCAAATTCACAAGTGGATTAAACACCAAAAAGCATTAATTTAAACATCATAGATTCCCACAATATTTAAATAATCCTTTCCCAAGTCAATCTATCAAATGAAGGATTAGGGAAGCAATATTAGCATAATAACCAAGTAAAAAATGTATTTTTATTTAACATGTGTGGGTAAAAAGCAATAAAAGGAAACAAACTTAACTTATTTCACTTTTTACCTTTATCAATTTACTAATGGAGAAAAAACCCACGATAGTCCAAAAATTTTGAAGTTGATTATGGGAGATCCAAGCAATCGTTTCTAGGTTTGCAACAACCAAATAAACCATCTTCCTTAGCTCTTCAATTCCATCCTTGCAAATTTTAATATTTTGGTTTATTTGGAATGTAGGACTCAACCAAATTTGGGTCTCCGTGCTTGCATGTGGCTTTCTACACCTATGTGAGAAAAAGACCTTGCTTGTAGATAAGTAGACTACTATCCATGAGTGCTCACCATTGTTACCAAAATACAAAATACATCGCGAGAACACTCACAAAGTGCCAAAAAGAAAAAGAAAACCCCACCTACATCTAACTTGATAAATGCTTTTTGATCTATGTAAGCACCATGGATTTGAGAGGTTAACTCAAAAGGGAACATGAAGTTGAACATATCTAGGCCCTACAATATCAAAATATCATTGATGCTCTTCACATGTTACTTTCAATGTGCCAATATGAGAATAAACATGGGGTTTCTACAACAACTAGTAGGGTACTAGCCCCTACCATAGAGACATTTTAGATCGACTATGAAGTTCTAGATATTGATGTGGAGGATACATACTTCGTCACTTGAATTTCATAGTAAGGTGATATTATTAAACCAAAGGGTAGAGGACATAGTGACACTACTAGATTTACATGATACATTGACCTTTACTACACTATATGTATGAGGAAACTAAGAAACCAAATGCTCATAAAGGATGTGGTTGATCACTTCTTGTACATTATCCTCTACATGATAACCTAAGTGGAAAGATTAACCATGCCACACTTAGATTGAAGGTCGTATATGCATTTTGTTGTGATATACCTCATACTCGAGGAATTTGATTTGAGCACTAGATTGTTGACCAATGTGAAAACACACCTTAAGATTTCTAGAATGGTTAACAACATTTTTTGTTAGAGGAGCATTTATGTGCCTTATTCTTTAATAGGCTCCCCTTGATCCAATCACAAATTTCCATGGTGTCATCTAGGCCCACATAGCCTAAGATAGAATTATGGACCAAGATCATGTACCAACTTGGGGGAGGGTAGGTGATAAATGATTTTGATGAGGCATTCTTTGACTAGTGGGCTATCTAGCCGGTCAACATCAATGATTATACTTATGTAACCAATGCTTTTTGGAATGATATAGTCCTCACATATCCCCTTGTATACTAGTGGATCCCCATGGGTAGTTTTATTTTAATAGTTTTCATATTTTATTGATATAATGGATATTCGACTAGAATGGTTTGTCACAATAGATTTTACAATTTTTTGCAAAACCTTTGTTATGTGATGTTTACTTGGGGTTTAAAATTTAATATTATAAGTTTATCTCTCAAATAATAAACCAAGATAAGCGTTAAATAAAATAAATAAAACAAATACAATGCCATCAACACAATGAACACAAAATGTACCTTGGGAAACCCAATATGTGAAAACCTAGACAAAAGGCAAGAACTATTCCTTTCTCCTTTCTTCTCTACAAATATGAAATGAAAATACAAATAAATATCAACTCACTATGGAGTTTCCATAGACATTGTGGGTATCACTACTACAAGGTCTTCTAGTTCCTCTATTCTACTCACAATATCCCACTCCCTTTCTCTACTCAACTATGGAACAATAATCAATACCGCAAGAATGGAATCCTTGCCTTTCTTAGAATCATGTTATTTAACATGTATTAATATTTTTGTAGGGTTAGGGTTAGCATTTGTGCATGCCTCAACTCCTAATTAGGGTTAGGGTTTTTCACTGTATAGATTTTTCTTCAAATTCCATAGATAACTAGCTCCACATGGTAATTAATGGGAGGTGATATGGGATCCACTCATTACCATGGTTGTAAAAAGCATTGTTCAACTTGTGGGAGGTATAACTTCCTCATATGGACTTTGATTGCTAAGTGATCTTTGCATTGTTGGAAATATGTCAATGTGTAGTATAATATTGGATGACTATTATTATTGTCCCCAAATTCTTGAACCTCAAAACAATAATGTAATGGATTAAATTGTCACTATAAGTTTCAAGACACCAAACCACCAAAATAGGATTTACCCCTAAAATGGGCCCTACAAGTCAAAATATCATTTTTTTCCACTTGGCAAGTATCAAAATAGATGAAAAATTATATATTGATCTATTTTGGATTAGACCTTCCCATTTTGGGAGGATTTTGGTCCTCAAAATATTTTACCAAAGGAAGTGAGGAAATTCTTTCTATGCCTTCTCTCTAGAGTACCATTTGGCCTTTCTTGTAAGGTGTGCTCTCGATCCAACTTGCCAGAGTTCTTGTTACCCCCATATAGTTATTCTAGACTTTTTCTGCAAAAATATGTCCTCTACAAAATATTTGATCTGTAAATTGTCGTGGATATTCCACTAGAATGGTTTGTCACAACATATCTTGTAATATTATGAAGTCTTGAATTATGCAATTTATTTCCTTAGATTCCAAATTAATTATTACTAGGTTATTGCTCATATTTTTGAAAATAATTGGAATACAAAAAAGAAGAACAAGAAAATGTTCACACCATGATCCACATAAATGAACAAAATATTTATCTTAGGAAACCCAATATGGGAGAAAACCTAGCTAGAAGGTGAGGCCTATGCTCCTCTCTCTTTTCTTTAGTTATTAAATGCAGGTACAAAGAAAGTGGGCACTCATTATGGAGTTTCCTCTAACACTATGATCTAAATGGATTCTACATAATATATTACCTCCTCTGTTATGCTCTCAAAATCCACTCCTATATGTTCTTCTCAACTATGGAACAAGTACAATGCTAAAGAATTGTATCCCTTCTCTTCCTACTGGCCTAGTATTTAACATAGCCTGATAGCCATCTAGGGTTAGGGTTTTTACATCCTCAACCCTCAATTAGTGATAAGTTTTTGGACCTTATAGAATATTCTTGAAATTTCACATGTGGCTATACCCACATGTGTGAGTAATTGGGGATAACATGGAATCCACTCATACCATGGTGGTTAACAAGATAGGTCAACTTGTGGGAAGCATAACTTTTGCATACAAGCTCTAATTGACGTGATGTTTGCACCATTGGAAAGGTATTTGTGTTTAGAATAGGATCAAGGGGTTGTGACTTATTCTCATAATTTTTTGACACCAAAAACTTCCATTTTCATGCCTCAAATGGCTATGGAAGGTTCCATAACCCAAATCTCCAAATTGGCAGTTGTTGTTGAAATGGGCACTGCAAGCCAATTCCTCCAAGTTCTCCACCCAAAAAGTACCAATATAGATGACAAATTATATAATGATCCAATATAGATAACTCTTTCTAATATTTTGGTGCTAAGTCCTCAAGAGTAGTAAACAATTGCTTGTCATTTTTGTGGTATAACATTAAAGGTTCACAGAGTTTTAATTTTTCCACATTCAATATTGAGTACATGCACATATATTGAGGTAGAATGAGACTATAGGCATTATCACCTACTACCCTGACACTTCAAAATGAAAATACCACAATGGCTTGATCTTCTTACTAGGGCAATAATACTTCATCTCCTACTTGAATACCTTATCAATTTTGTGTTTCTCATGTTGGGCCTTTTACATTTCCTCTGAATTCTTTAATTTATTCTATGCTTGTAAATGGATGTACTTGATCTTGTCCATGAATAATTTATCATTTAGTGTTTCTCCTTTGGTGTCTTCCCTTGCTCCTCCTTTTTTTGCATATACAACATCTAAAGGATGTTGGAATTATCATTTTCATTGATGTCAATAGTGCGTAGGACGCAAGCTCGGAAGAAATAGTGATGCATCGTGTAGAACACAAGCTCAGATAAATAGCACTGCATCGCGCAAAACACAAGCTCAGACAAATAGTGTTGCATCACGCAAAACACGAGCTCGGAGAAATAGCGATGCATCACACAGGACACAAGCTTATATAAATATCACAGCATCGTGTAGAGACCACTCAAGACACAAGCTTAGATAAATAGCATGATGCAAGGTTGGGATAAATAGAGTTGCATCGTGCAAAAATTGCAAAGGATGCAAACTCGGGAGAAATAGTGTTGCATCGCGCAAAGATCATGCAGGACACTAGATTGAGATAAATAGCACTACATTGTGTAGGACACAAGTTCAAGATAAATAGCATTGCATCGTGTAGGACACAATCTCAAGAGGAATAGTGTTGCATCACGCAAAGACTGCACAGGATGTAAGCTTAGGATAAATAGTGTTGCATCACACAAAGATCGAACCATTGAAAAATATTCTAGATCAATGGTGATAGATGTATCATGCTTCATCCATATAACCTACCGTGCATGACATGAAAGTATTATTAAAACCACATTGTTGATTCCCCTACCACGCATGACATCGAAGTAGTATTAAAACCACATTGTTGAGTCCCCTACCGCGCGCAAAATGTATTAAAAACACATTGTTTAGACCCCTGCCACGCGTGAAATGGAAGTAGTATTAAAACCAAATTGTTGAGACCCCTACCGCGCGTGACATGGAAGTAGTATTAAAGCCCCATTGTGACAACTTCTGAAGATACGAAAAGTGCAGCCTCATTGCGACAAGTTCCGAGATACGAAAGGAACAACTCCATTGTGATAATTTCCAAGACATGAGAGGCACAACCTCATTGAAAGAGGTTTTGAGACACGAGAGGCTCAATGCCATTACGACAAGTTCTGAAACACGAGAGGTGCGGCCTCATTGCGACAAGTTTCAAGACACTAAAGGCACAGCCCCATTGTGACAATATTTTGAGACACGAGAGGCACAACCGCATTGCGACAAGTGTCGAGATACGAGAAGAGAATCCCATTGCAACAAGTTCTGAGACACGAAAGGCACAACCCCATTGCGACAAGTTTCGAGACATGAAAGACATGACCCCATTTTCTACTTAAGCCACAATTCTTTCCCTAAGTCAAATGTCCTAGAAATGGGTTTGAAGGAAGCAGCTAAGTGCCCAAGACATTCAAGCACGGAAATCAACGATCAAGTTTTAATCCTGATCATCATCCAACGGTAGCCAAGATTTGACGAAACTAGGGGTTTGTGTAATGAGGAAATTGACAGTCTTAGTAATTTTTTAAGGATTTCTTAGATCGGCCATTCCATAAGGAAGATTGACATAAGAAAGAACTAAACTTAATTAATTTAAAGGGGATTTGAAATCAATTCAAGTTAATTTCAATAACAGTCTATTGTTAATGAATAGGCACATTGATTCATTGTATAGACACAATGGTTCAGTGATGCACATTGTTTGGTAATATATATAAACCCATTAGAATGAAGAATGAAAGGGTGTCTCAGGAGATATCTGAGTATACCTGAAGTAGAGTCACCATAATATATGAGAGTAAAAATAAAAATTGTGCAGTGAGGGTGGAAGGGCGGAGATAGGAAGGAATGCCATTCTCTTCAAATAGAATCCTGAAAAATCCATGGGGTTGGTGCCTCCTTTCGAGTTGGTGCTTGAAAAAATCAGGGGGTTGGAGCCTCCTTTCAAGTTGGTGCTTAAAGAATCAAGGATTTGTAGCTTCCTTGAGTAGGTGCTCAAAAATTAAAGGGGATTTGTGTCTCCTAGATTTGTTGCTCTAAAAAGGATTGGTGTCCTTCACAATCATAGCTTTTTGTTAGACAAACATTGTAATTTTTATTAATGATAAACAATCAATTATTTTTAAATTCATTGTTAATTTATTGTTGTGATTGAAAAAGTTTAAAAAATAACTACTAATTGGATAAAAAGGTAATACTAATTCACCTCTCCCTCTTAGTGTTAAGCCCTAATATTGGCTCATTACCCCTTAATTGGGGCATATTACATTAGTAATGTTATTTTATTTATGTCGACTTTATTCCATTAGTTGTAATTATACCTCCTAGTCTCTTATATATACCAAGGAGACATTTTCATTTGGAATCATCTTGTACTTGAACATTTAAGTGGGGTAAAGGGAGGTTGCCCCCTCGAAGAGTCTTATTATTTGAAATTATCTCTTTTTCAAGGTGTTGAGTACTTTTTTCTGAGTTTTTCTATGCTATATTGATATTTGGTTCTTAACATATGGTTTCAGAGCTCAAGGTCTTGGGGTTTTGCTGCTACATCTGAGACACCTTGGAATTTTCACTATAACTTTTTTTCTACAACGTTTCATAAGGAACGGCTTGGAGGATATTTATTATATGGATCAAGGTACGTTGTGTTAATATTTCATCTCCTTAGGCCTTACACTTTCAGAGATACAACCTATACAAGATAGGGTCTTGGAATCATCCTGAACTGAGGCATTGCGAAATTTTCGCTATACATTTGTTTTTGTAATGTTTCAGACCCTGAACTTTAGAGGCTATTCACATAAATTAGTAAGGTATCTTTCGTAAAACGTTTAGCTTCTGGGTCATCTTAGATTTGTAGATACACCCTGTGGAAGATAGGGTATCTGACTAGTCCTATTGACTAGTCTCAAGAACGTGTTCCAGGTAAAACAATCATAACTTCTTCCTAGAGCATCCAAATTGAGTGGGACTGGCTTCATTGGATAGTGGAAATTCTATAGTATTTCTGGTACAAGTTTCAGAATTTTATATCAATTATTTTGTGTGGGGCACGCTATACAAGTGAGATATCCTAGAAAGGCCAAAAATCAGCAAGTTGTGGGGAAGTTACCATAAATTCCACTTTGCACATCTAATTTTGATCAGACTTGTGGCATTGCAGAGAATAAATATCAGAGAACTACATAAAATAAAGTTTCATACCCAAAAGGGCCGAAACTTGGGATATACAATGGAAGAAAGATTGTCTAGCAGAACCACCTCAAAATCAAGGTTCAAAAGTGATACTTGGCCAACATGCCACCCA
>JZKD02S1749301.1:59586-90407 GCA_000966675.3 Picea glauca | reverse complement strand
TTGAACAAGTGGTATTGATTCTCTCTCCTTGTGAAGATCATATCCTTCATTTACAAATTGAGGCTTGCAAACACTACACCACACATCAAGTGATACTACATCTACCTCCACTTCTTCACTATAGTTTGCACTTATAGAAAATTCAATATTATACTACATGGTGACCACATGCTCTACATCCTTATTTACCCATACCAATGGGAATGGCTGAGGATGGTCATGAATTTCCAATCTAGTCTTACTTTCAATATTTCGAGCATGAAGGTCCTGTAGGGTAAAATCATGAAGATGGGTAACACTTTTGTGAGAATCGGGTCTCCAAAATTCCTAGCGGCATTTTTTCGGCCGGAATTTTGCACGTCAAATTGAACGACGCCTTGACGACACCATCGAAAGTCATGTACAATATTTTTCAGATGAATTTTTTTCCTGTGGTAAGCATATTTTGGCCGAAAGGTTTATTTTTAACGGATTTTGTTAAAAACTAGGTTTCGGTCGAAAACCTGAAAAATGGGACTGCTTACAGGAAATTGCAAATTATCTCCAGCTTACTTGATCTTTGGAGGTATCAAACTCCTACAAATACTCATAATTTAGTTTCGAAATTGATACCAACATTTTTAAAATTGAATCTACTTTCATTGGATGTAATTTGTTTTCATTTTCATTGTTTTTATCTAATTTTGTTTAATTTTATAAAAAAAATCACTACATAATATTTTTAGGTGACATTATGATTCAATGAAATGAAAAATCCATATCTCTAAAAATACACACTGGAAAATTATGGAAATTTTATATTCAACATCCTTAAACTGTTCTCTTCAAAAGGGTATTTTTAGATTTTAATTTTAAGTAAAAATTAAGATAGATACATGGTGGGGGAAAACATGTGTTTAAAATTTGTAACTTTTTCAGATTGGTCAACTTCAAAAAATTATAGAAATTGTATTATTCATCTGTTAGATTCAAAATGATAGTCATCACAAAACAAAGTCTTTGTAGATTGTTGTAGTATATTTCATTTGTCAAAAACAAAAGTTTAATAATGGATATATTGTTGGGGGGGAAATAACTCATTATTTTTCCCTTCATTTTTAAGGAACATTCTGTCAAACAATTTCCAAATTGACATATCAAATATCAATAAAAAAAATTCAAAAATAGTCAATAGAAAGCGAACAAAATTATTCACAAGCTTTGTTTTTATAGTAAAGTAAAATTATAAAAAAATAAAAAAATACTTTGGTTTACCGGAAGTTGAAGAACTTGTTAAAAAAAAAATCTCATAAACAAGCAAGTGTTACCCATCTTCATGATTTTACCCCATAGTGAGTCATAATTGTGTTAAGAATTTATAGAATTACACTCTAATGGATTTTAGGAACATCTCAACATTTTGAGTGGACACTCCATCCATTAGTAGGGGATCCGAAATAATTTTTTATCCATTGGTGATGGGTGGAGTGTCCACTCAAAACATCAAGGTGTTCCTAAACTTCAATACAACGTATTTTCATAAATTCTTGGCATAATTACTTACTATATCCTTTGTTATGAAGTTGGAAAAGATAAGAAATCAAATAGATCATCCATATTTATCTTCTTGACCTAGATCTTGATATGGAATAGTTTATTTGTCTCCTTCTCTTCCTTGGGATGGAGGATACTCAAGTTCACATCCCTCTACATTGTGGTGCAAACAACATTTTCATCTAAATCTAAGTTCACATCCTCCATCCCAAATTTCTTGAATCCATAGATTACATGTTATTCTTCTTGGCCTCCTTGTAGTTGTTTATATTTATCTCTGGAATGTGGATTTTGACACTTATATTTGGTGTGACCATTGATATTAAAATGGTGGCAGTGGTTTCTTGGATCCTTGCACTTATGTGTAGTGGATATTGTAATCTTATCATTTCCTTCCCACTTATTCATTCCCTCTTTGCAATCACCTTGGTGTTCTATCTACTTGGAACCATTTGGTTATACTTTCTTCTTGTTCATCTCCAATTATTGTTCTTACAAAAATGACTCATCAAAGCTCCTAGCTTTAAAGAGCATCAACTTCCTCCCCAAATGACTATATAGACAACCTAGATACATAAGGAGTACATATGGATGACTTGGGATATATTCCCAACATAATGGATCATCCTTGAATGCATTGGTGTACTCTCATACACTCTACCCTTTCTTATGACAGAAGTAATGCCAACAAATACACTGGCCCTCTTCATACCTAATAGGGTAGAACAAGAAGTTAATGAGGGTTTTAAACACATGTTGGATTATTGAGAGGGGGGTGAATCAACAATGAGCAATTTATACCACTTATTAATCATTTTAACCACAATGTATATTATTTTAAATTATTCAACAATGTTCATTAGTTCATCATCAATATATTATTGCATCATAAATATTAACATACATTAGTGCATAATGAACAATAATAGACACATCCACACAATACACAATACACCAGTAATTTATGTGGAAACCCAATGTGGGAGAAAACCACATACTTCTTTTCTTATATGTCAAAGAATTACATTCAAGGAAGCATCAACTTCTAATTCTATGGCTCCAACCAGAAGGAGGCTCCAACCCCCTAGTTTCTCAGGCTCCAACCTGAGGGAAGCTCCAACCCCCTATTTCTCAGGCTCCAACCCCCTAATTCTTAGGCTCCAACCTGAAGTAAGCTCCAACTCCCTGGTTCTTAGGTTCCAACCAAAAGGTGGCTACAACAACCTATCCTTTCCCTGTCCAACCTCCCTGAAATATAAGTGCCAAATGTAGACAACCTGTCACTGTCATTGAATCAACCACTGCCACTGTCACTCGGTCACTGTCAACATGTACCAACAAACTATCACAACCTATACCAACAAACTTCAAAACTTTTCCACAGATATGTGACCTGTCTACTCTACAACAGGTGGATGTTCGTGTCTCTCTTCACTGCAACTCATGCATGTTTGTGCCTCTCCTCAGCTCAACTTACAGAATACTACAAACTTTCCCAGTTTTATTGTCACTATAAAATTGGATACTGAACCTGTAACAAAAACTTGTACCAATAAACTGTACCAACCTATACCACTTAACATTTGCATCAACAAAACAACCAAACCAGATCTAATCACATAGATCAACCAACAATACAACTCTCAATCATATGCACAATATCACCTAGATGTGCATCAACCAAGTATCAATCATGTACCATACCATGTACCTTACCATGTGCTAACAATGCACATCAATAATGTACATAAACTATGTACACCGACACTATATCAAGATAACTTAAACTATGTGCCAATCATGTGTCAACCAAAAAACAAACTATGCCTCATCAAAATATACCAACACCACCATACCATGCACCTTATGCATGTGCCAACTCATCAACTATATGTTCCAACATGTATCTCAACCATATACCAAACACATATACCAATATAACCATCAAAGGTTCTCTAGCAATACATCACACTATAAATAACCAAATACCACAAACCCTCACATCAACATATGTGCCAAAACCTCACTATTATGTAGCCTCAAATCATGTACCACTCATAAGCCAATCATATATCAAGAACACTAAAAAATGCCTCTCACAATGCACCACAAGATATGCCAATAAAACCAATCTAAGTGCACTGACAATGTGCCTCAACAGATCTACCTCAAATCATACTCTACAACAGATACCACACATCCAAGAGGGAATATACAAAACCTCACAAATTCATGCCTCAAGCATGCTCCGCAACACCACTAAGATACAATCTCAAAACATAATCATGAACATACATTTAACTCTGTATTAACCCTGTTGTATCTGATCTCTGAAAAACATACTTGTATTAACCCTGTTGTATCCTCGGATCATACAGCCTGGAACACACATCTTTTGTTTTCCCTTTCTACAGATCTGCACTTTCCCTTTTTACATCTCACGGGTGTCCACACTTCTCTGTTCCTACGGCCCATGGATGTATGTGACATGTCTTTCTGGAGATTGCGGATAATATCTGAAACCCTGGTTCATTCACTTCCTCTGCAACTACGAAACTTCTATTCCTTCAGACCTTATATGCCTCAGACCTATGATTTCTCATAGTTGTCAATGTATACCTACAAATAACCTTTCACAAAATGGATATTCAATAATGTTCAATAGGTAGGTAGGTGCTAATATGAGTCCCTTTCTCTCTTATTTATACTTTCCAAGTGCCTTCCTCTAGAAGTTTCCTTGTAATTTTTTTACCCCTTTCTCCACTTTTTAGGGCTAACCACTTTCTTGTTGCAACTAACAATTCCTTAATTAGTCAAGTCATAACTTCTTTACCCTTAACTACTTTCATGTTTCAAAAACTTTATTATATAAATTATTTCTCTTTGCAACCACTTTGACCACTTTATTATTTAAATAATTTCTCTTTGCAACCACTTTGACCACTTTGCCATAATTAGCAAACTCATAACTTCTTGTTGCAACTAATTTTTTTTAATTATATTCTTAATTAAACAAATTTACCCATGATTAACTCCTAGTTACCATCAATTTGACTAGTACACTTCTTCTAGGACCCTCTAGAATAATTGACTCCTTTGACCTTCTAGGATCTTCTAGATAACTCATGAGGGTCGTCCCTCTTCACAAAGTCATATTTCCTCAACTGTGAGGAACTACATGACGTACCACATATCACTAGAAATGGAATTCCATATACTATCCATCTAGAATAGTCTTACCTGCATATTCATTGATCTTCATGGATTTATACATTGAATAAACACGGGTCCCTTACCCATACCTTTGTGCTACCAAAATTCGCTACCAGACTTCTCCAAGGGTTGGCATCAATCTCTAAGGGTTGACATCAATCTACAAGATTTCTCCAAGGGTTCAAATCAATGACAACCAACTATTCAAACCAATTATCCATCAACCTAAGCCAATTGTCCAACAATCTTCCCCACTGGCATTGATGGCAACAACAACGTTGATGGCAACACTTAGTCATGTAAATACTCATGCTCATTCTCCCTGTGATCATCAATCCTCATCAATGTTTCTATCTCTCCCCCTTTGACATCAATGGAAAAGGGTGTCTCTCTTTTGGGTTGCTCCCCCTTACTAAACTCTCCTTGGGGTTGTTCCCCCTATCTACGTTGTCCTTTGGGCTACTCCCTCTGTCTAAATGCCTTTGATCTTTCTCTGTGTTTCTAAGCTTCCAATTACTCTCTTTGCTTCATCTGAATAATATCTCCCCCTTTTAAAAAGGGTATCACTATGATGCAATGTTGATGGCATGGTTGTAAATTCTCCCTTTACGATCATCTCTATCATCTCTCCTATTGGAATCAAACCTCTGTTCCTACCTCTTTGAATTCTCTGCAAGATGTCATGTAGAACAATTGTAGGGATTCCTCTACCTGCTTCATTTTGCAGTTTTTTTCCATTGGTGCTTCCTTGTGTAATCAACTGACATATATAAAAATCATTCAAGAATAAGCATTCAAATATTCTTGTATCATTATCATCCATTATGATAAAATTCCTTTATCTCTTAACCACTTTCTGAATCAATCTCTAAACTACTCTTTGAACCACTCTATGAATCCATCTCTATCTATATTGTCTAAGACTCTGCTACTCGATTGTACACAATGCTGACTCATTTGTCATTGTACTATCATGAAGTCTTCACTGCTACAACTGATCATCAAATGTCAATTGTGTACATTGGTCTTCTTAATCTGGAACAACATGTGTTGAAGATATCTTTGTCTGAATGAAATCATAGACTTATGCATGTGTAATTTTTCAATTGATCAATCTGTCATACTTTACTTATGTTAATTGACTTCTCTAATTCTATCTACTCGAACTCTGTAAGTTTCTCGAAGGATGGTTCTATGATCTGTCTTAGCTTTTGCGTAGACTTACCCCTATATAATATTCATATTACCCGGGAGTCTCCAAGTTGGATGGATCAAAAGAATATCTCCTATGATGTGGAGTCATCTTCCTCTTCGTCTATATAATCATCATCTCTCTAAACTTTCACTTCTCCCTTTCTTCTTGTGGATTGATCTTGCTCTATAATTCCTGAGAATACAATCTCTTGTGCATTTTCTTTATTCATCTATTCTTCTTTTATTTCTTGTAATACTGCAAATCCCGTGATCTCTGGGACCTGGTCTTTATTCACCTTTTCTTTTTGTTTTCCATTTCTTCATGTATCTGACATTGCCTTTATATTTTTCTTGATCTCGTACTATTGCCAATCCTGGAAGTCTGACTTTTGGGTGTCGTTCCTTCATCCTCTCTTCATTTACCGGTTCTTGTTTTCTTTTCCATACTTTCTTATATCTGATATCAGTTTTCTCTTTCATTTAACTATTGATAATGCTTCTACAATCATGATCTATCTGTCCATAGTTATGGTGTTTGTAACTTTCAATGTTATATGTGGCCACATAAGCCTTTCTTTTTTTATTATTTCTCCCATAATCCCTTCAATTTGCAACCTTATCTCCAAAGTTAGTGCAATAAAAACAATGACCATAAAATAAATTTACATACCTAGGAGTGGATGATCTTCTCTATGTTGTATCCCTTCTAAAATCATGCTTTGGTTGATCACAATCTTCTCTTCTATTGACTCCTTTATTATGAGTGAAGCTTCTTGGTTGTCTGAATGTGGAAGGTCTTCTTTGATATCCATCTCTTCTGTATTCTTCTTCTTGAGTCTTCTATCCTCTTAGAATATTCTTCTTCAAGGGCTTGTATTCTTCCTTCTTTATAGGACCTTTGATGACTTATTCATAACTCTTAGGTTTCTCTTCATTTTTCCCTTTCAATGACTAGTGACATTTCTCTTCAACTATCTTTATTGATGATGTGGATACTTATTCAATGTTTTTGCTGAGCTTGACTACTTCTACCCTTAACATAACAACTTATTCTTCAAGCTTCTCTACATCTTCTTCCTTCTTCTTCATTTGATTCCTCTGTTCACTTTTCTTATTCAAGTTGAATCTTCAGTGTGATTATTTAATATTCAAATTTTCTTTCTTGATGGCTAAACTCTACTTCAAGCCTATTTAAATCGTTAGTTATTTCTTTGAGATGATCTATCAATATATTCTCTCTTATTTCCTTCTTCCTTCTGTTCTTGTATTTTGTATTCCAAACACTTCTTTTAATCTTCTGGATTTTCTTGAACCCTTCTAGTTGCTTTTAGTTGAGCTCTTAAGCTCTTGCTGACTTGCTGGGCTTCTATAAAAATTTGAACACTTTCCTTTTGCTTCATCAATTCTTTCTTGAGTGACATACTTTCTTCTTTTTCTTTCTTTAGTTCAACTGAAGCACTGATCAATTTTTATTCATGATTATCTTCTATTTTGTTTGTATTTTCTGTCTCATCACTAATATTTAAATATGGGCATTCAATTTCGATATGTCCAAGCTCTTCACAATTAAAGAAAAAGAGATCACCTCTATTGTCTTATGTCACTTCGCACTCTTCTTCTTTTGAATATGTCTGACATGATGATCATATTTCTTCTTGTTTTGTACATGTATCTTCTTTAGCAAACCCTGACTATGTGATGGGATAAAAATATATATCATGTAGCTTATCCCAAACTTATTTAGTTGATGGACACTTTCCAACCCTTTCTCTTACTCGATCAAGTAATCCTTCCCAGATGAAATCCATTGCTATTTTTTTACTCTTCTTCAATTCCTTCTTGGATGTAGCCTTTGTTTTCCTTGTAGCATTGTATCTTGTCACAACTGATTGCCAAGTATCATATCTTTGTGCCTTCAAAAATAATTTCTTCCTTCTACTCCATATATCATACTCTAGACCACTCTAACCATTAAACAATGGTACTCAATTCTCAGTATATTCCATGATCTCCTTCCAATGTTTAAACTATTTCCTTGAAGGAACTTGCTCTGATACCAATTGTTGGATTACTGCGAAGTGGGGTGAATCAATAATCAACAATTTATACCACTTATTAATCCTTTTAACCACAATGTATATTCTTTTAACGTATTCAACATTTTTTATCAGTTCATCATCGATATATTATTGCATCATAAACATTAGCATCCACCAGTGCATAATGAACAATAATAGATGCATCCACACAATACACAATACACCAGTATTTTACGTGCAACCCTAATGTGGGAGAAAACCACAGAATTCTTTTCGTATATGTCAAAGAATTACATTCAAGGAAGCACCAACTTCCAATTCTCTGGCTCCAACCAGAAGGAGGATCCAAACCCCTAGTTTCTCATGCTCCAACCTGAGGGAAGCTCCAACTCCGCAATTATTTGGCTCCACCCCCTTAATTCTTAGGCTCTAACCTGAAGGAAGCTTCAACTCCCCAGTTCACCAATTCCAACAAGAAGGTAGCTAAAACCACCTATCCTTGCCCCATCCAACCACCCTGAAATATAAGTGTCAAATGTAGACATCATGTCACTATCATTGAATCAACCATTTCCATTGTCACTTGGTCACTTTCAACCTATACCAACAAATTGTCACAACCTATACCAACAAAATTCATAACTTTTCCACAGATCCGTGATATGTCTACTCTGCAACACACATATGTCCATGCCTCTCTTCACTACAAATCGTGGATGTTTTCACCTCTCATCAATGCAACTCGCGGACTACTACAAACTTCCCCAGTTTCACTGTCATTATCTGTGTTTTTGTCAAACTATCACTCTAAAATATGATATTAAACCTGTAACGACAACCTGTACCAATCGGTACCAATAAATTGTACCAACCTATACCACTTAACCTTCACATAAACGCAACAACCAAACCAGATCTAATCACATAGATCAACCAACAAGACAACTCTCATTCATATGCATAATATCACCTATATGTGCATCAACCAAGTATCAATCTGGTACCATACCATGTACCTTACCATGTACCAACAATGCACATCAATCATGTATATCAACACTATACCAATATAACCTAAGACATGTACCAACCATGTATCAACCACAAACCAAACTATGCCTCATCATAATATACCAACACCACCATACCATGCACCTTATGCATGTGCCAACTCATCAACTATATGTTCCAACATGTATCTCAACCACATAACAAATACATATACAAATATAACCATCAAAGGTTCTCTAGCAATACATCACACTATCCATAACCAAATACCATAAACCCTCACATTAACATTTGTGCCAAAATATCAATTTTATGAAGCTTCGAATCATGTAACACTCATAAGTCAATCATATATCAAGAACACTAAAAAATGTCTCTCACAATGCACCACAATATATGCCAATAAAAACAATCTAAGTGTACCAACAATGTGTCTCAACAAATCTTCCTCAAATCATACTCTACAACAGATACCATACATCCAAGAGGTAATATACAAAACCTCACAAAGTCATGCCCCAAGCATGCTCCACAACACCACTAAGATACAATCTCAAAACATAAACTTGAACATACCTTTAACTCTATAGTAACCCTTTTGTATCTAATGTATGACAAATATACATGTAGTCTCTCCTCAGATCCTGCAACCTGGAACAAACATATTTTGTTTTCCCTTTCTACAGATTCATGCTTTCCCTTTCTACAACTCACGGGTGTCAGTGATACTCTATTCCTGAGTCCCGCGTATGTACGTGGCCTATCGTTCTGCAGCTTGCGGATAATCTATAAAACCCTGGTTCATTCACTTCCTCTATAGCTACGAAACTTTCTTTCTTTTAAACCTTCTCTTCCTCAAACCTACACTTTCTCATATTTGTCAATGTATACCTGCAAATAACCTTTCACAAAATGGATATTCAATAATTTTCAATAGGTAGGTAGGTGCAAATATGATTCCCTTGCTCTCTTGTTTATACTTTCCAAGTGCCTTCCTCTAGAAGTTTCCTTGTATCTGTTTTACCCCTTTCTCCACTTTTTAGGGAAAACCACTTTCTTGTTGCAACTAACAATTCCTTAAGTAGTCAAATAATAACTTCTTTACCCTTAAATACTTTCTTATTGCAACTACTTTATTATTTAAATAATTTATCTTTGCAACCACTTTGACCACTTTATTATTTAAATAATTTCTCTTTGCAACCACTTTGACCACTTTGCCATTATTATCAAACTCACAACTTCTTGTTGCAACTAATTTATTTTTAATTGTTTTCTTAATGCAACAAATTTACCCATGATTAACTCCTTGCTACCATCAATTTTACTAGTACACTTCTTCTAGGAGCCTCTAGAATAATTGACTTCTTTGACCTTCTGGGAGCTTCTAAATAACTCAAAAGGGTTGTTGGACATAGTGTCATTGATGTATTGTCATTGATGTCAACATTTGATATCATTGATGTGATGATAAGTTGAGATAAAATCTCAGGAGGGTTAGCAAATGAATATCAAATCTCAGGAGAGATGGCGCAATAAATTTTAGAAGAATCGTTGGAGGACTAGTCAACAGTATATAATGACTGATGTCAAACAGTTGGACGATATGCAGAGATTAAAACTCATGAGAGTTAACGAATGAAGATCAAAGATCAGAAGAGATGGTGCATTGAAACTCAGTAGGTATGGTGCGATGAAACTTAGATCAAATCAAGACCGTTGATGTGCAATCACCAAATCAATGGCAGGGATAAATTGCAGAGAGCGAAAGAAGACTTAAACTACTCTCTAGTTACAATCCCGCAATCTGTCTAGATCGTCAGATCTCATAAACTCAAATATCGACGACTGTGGTTGATCCAACAAACAATCAGATTAAGTCATATTTAGTCGTGACCGTTGGATGTGCAATCACCAGATCAACGGCGGGGATAGATTGCGGAAATCGAAAGGAGAATTAAATATCGTGCTATTTCCAATCCCACAATTAGTCAGGACCGCCAGATCTTATAGCCTCGAATATTGACGATTGTGGTTGACTCACCAACAACACACAACTTCAAATTATGGAGTTTTGGTGACGATTTAAACCACTCGCAATTTGTGTTTCTGCAACCATCCTTAATCGTGGATCTACTTCAATAAGTCTTCATAATTGTTGGAACACTTTAAAGTGGAAGGATAGGATAAGCGGGGAAAAAGTTGAGAATTTGATTATCCGAATACCCGTCAGTCATTGGATCACTTTTTAGTGGAAGGATAGGATAAGATGAAAGATCTGAGATCTTGATTATCTGAAATCTCATCATCCCTCGGATTAAAATTAAGTGGAAGGACAGGATAAGCTGAAAGATCTAAGATCCCGATTATCCAAAATCTCGTCAGTCGTCAGATTGAAATTAAGTGGAAGGACAGGATAAGCAGAAAGGATGAGTTCTCGATTATCTGAATACCCGTTAGCCATCAAATCATTCTAAATATGTGAGGAAGTTAAGCTCCGGAAAAATCTCAGTTCAAAATTTTAAGTTTGAGATTTGAAATTCCCGAAGCCCGGAGACCCTAAATAAATTCTCGACTGCCAAATCATCTGAAGTAAGCCTCAACTGTCTAATTCAAGAGGACATGTGGTATACCACGTCAGCAGACCATATCAGCAAGGACGTGTGGGAGATCTACGTCAGGAGACCATGTCAGCAAAGACATATGGCAGATCATGTCAGCAAGAACTTGTGGCAGACCACATCAGCAAGGAGGTGTGGCATACCACTTTGGCAAGGACACGTGGTAGACCACATTAGAAGACCATGTTAGCAAGTACACATGGCATAATTGTATGATGACATGTGTCAAGAGGAAATTGGCTCGTGCCATGTCAACATGTTGCGTCAATAAATTACGTCACTCTGAAAGAATTACATCGGGAATTTCACCACTAGCAAATGACAAAAGCTCTGAAGTCCCGAAGGATGAAATATTGAAGTATACATGGTTCGTCCGATCTAAATAAACACTTTGGGAGAATTCTCGTCTGTCGATCTACTAAAGTGGAAGGATAGTGTAAGTTGAAATAGCTGAAGTCTCAGAGTAAATGGTGGCCATCCATCACGATGCTTGATTAAGTCCTAGCTGTCGGATTAAACAATGAAAGAATGTGTGTAAGGATCAAATCTGACCATTGATTTGTTTCCGTGAAATAAACCATATGATCTGATTCGAAGGTTTCAAGTTGAAAACCTGAAGTTCTGAAGGGCGAAGTTTCGTCATCCGTCCATCTCATCAGAAGATTGAATCATGACCGTTGATTTAATAAGTGCCCAAGCACTCGTTTGGCCTAGCGTTTGGTCACCGTTGTTGGTCATATGATATAAGAGATCTAAATGAAAATATAATACGTAGATGTAATTGTTAAGCCCGTGATTCTGTAATTCTCGGTCACATGTAATGGTTTGAAGGTAGCACCTCCATAGAATTTGGTTTCTGTGAAAATAACAGAGATTCAGGATCGATTTTTAAAGGATGAAATTGATCCATATGTAATCAATTTACGAAAAACCTCACAGTAAAAATAATAATCAGTGATTATGGTTAAGTTAAACAAAGAGGTGCGATGGTTCAAAACCAGGGGACACAGTGTATCTCTCTCATGCCATTTCGAAGAATATATAAACGAGAAAGAGTGGTGAAAAGAGTGTGTCTTTGCGGTTCAGATAAGAAGATCAAAAAAGAAGAAAAGTTCAAGATGAAGAAATATTTGTTCTAACGTTCCTGTCAATGTTTTATTGAAAATCAAGAACAGAGGGAGACAGAGAGAGTAGTTATGCAATCCAGTGTATGACATAAAAGTTTATCCAGATTCAAAAAATAAGGGTGGTTGAGTGGTGCAAGGGTAGGTTGGTGCCTATAGAGGGAGTTGGTGCTTCCTTTTCATTTGTAGCTGACTAAATAGGGGGTTGTTTCCTCCTACCAGTTGGTGTTGGTGAACAAAGGGTGTGAGTGCATCCTGATCAGTTGGTGTTGATCGAAAAGTAAGAATATATTCATTCTATATAACATGTAAGACAAAATTTTGCAGTTAATAGAAAAGAGTTTGTGGTTTTCCCATTTGGGTTCCACGATAAAATATTGTGTTAAAATTTTGTTTGCATTAATAAAAGAAAAATGATATAATAATTGTGTCACTGATTCACCCCCCCCCCTCTCAGTGACATGATCTGATCCTTCAATTAGTATCAGAGCAGGTCTCTTTACAAAAGGTTTAAATCACTTGAAGAGGAATATACATTAGAATGGATCAGCAGTTGAAGATGTCATCAAAAATCCCCCTATTTAATGGTGAAGACTATGTCTTCTGGAGTGTTAGAATGAAAATCTATCTGATGTCCATTGGACTGGAAGTATGGACATTAGTTGAAAAAGGATATGATGTTCCAAAAGTCACTCCCATAGAAGCAGAATAGAAGAATAAATTTTGGGAACATGCAAAGGCTTTAAACACACTACAAGCTGGACTGAGTAAGAAGATCCTTGCTAAAGTACTAAACTCTAAAAATGCAAAACAACTCTAGGATAAATTGGAAACTATATATGCAGGATATTCCAAGGTAAAGAGGGCCAAACTTCAGACTCTCAAAGTACNAAGTATGGACATTAGTGGAAAGGGGATATGATGTTCCAAAAACCACTCCCACAGAAGCAGAAGACAAGAAAAATTTGTGGGACCATGCAAAGGCTTTAAACACACTGCAAGTTGGATTGAGTAAGAAAATCCTTGCTAAGGTACTAAACTGTAATAATGAAAAACAACTCTGGGATAAATTGGAAACCATATATTCAGGAGATTCCAAGGTAAAGAGGGCCAAACTCCAAACTCTCAGAGTACAATATGAAGGTATGAAAATAAGGATGAAGAGAATATCTTAGAGTACTTTGAAAGAATTGATAATATTATTAATGCAATCAGAGGATTGGGAGTAGAAGTGTCAGAGAATGAGCTAGTTGAAAAAGTACTAAGAACACTACCTATTCTATACAATCCTAAAGTGTCATCTCTTGAAGATCGGGAAAATCTAGATAAACTCACCATGGATGAATTGTATGGAATCCTCACTGCCTATGAGTTAAGATTAGGTCATGAGAACCTACCACAAGGAGAGGCAGCCTTCAAGGTGCTCAAGAAAACAAAAGGTTAGAAGAAAAAACCTCAATCCTACCATCATGAAGAATCTGATGTGGACGAAGCCAATTTTATAAAGAAACTTCATAAAGGAGCAGGGAAGTACAAAGACAAGCTCCCATTCAAATTCTTTAACTGTGGCAAGGTTGGCCACTTTGCAACCAAGTGTCCCTATCCCAAGGAGGACTCTGAGGATGAAGAAAACAAAACTAAACAATACAAGAAGAAGGAAAAACCCAACTACAAGAAAAAAATTTACAAAAGAAAAAAGAATTTCCACTCAAAAGAAGAAAACAACAGTTCATCGGAGTCCAGTGACAGTGATGAATCTGATGATGATGAAGTCCTTTTTCTAGGTATTGAAGATTCTAAGAATATAGAAGAAATTAAACATGAGAAAGAGTGAAAAGATGAAGCAAAAGTTAATATGGAAGGAGAACTTATCAGTGCCTTAGATGAGTTAAGAAAATACAAAACCAAATATAGACAATTGAAAAGTTTTGTAGTTGAACAAAAAGAAAAACAAACAACCTCTGAAAGAATGGAAGCAAAAATAGTTCACCTAAGAAAAGAACTGGATGCAAAGCTCATTCAAACAAAATATGAAAATAGTTCTAAAATATTAGATAAGATTAGTACTACACAAAGGGATTCAAGTAATAAAAATGGAATAGGCTATTCACAAGAAGAAATCCAAGTTAATTCAAAATCTTATGCAGATACTCTCCTCGGTACATTCAAGAAGAAAAATGAAGAGAAGACAAGAAATGATTAGAACTCCAAAGGACCACTTCCACCCATCAAGAAGGAAGATAAGAAAATACCAAAGAAGTTCTATCAAAACAGGTATCCTCACATTTTCTTTGATTATTGCTTTGCATGCTCTAATTTCAGACACAAAGCTATGAATTGTAGAGAATATAGAAGGAAAACTTTGAGGGTTAAGAAATATAACCATAGAGATAACCAAGCAGTAAACCAAGTCAAAAGAAGAAACTATAAATTCGTTGCACCTCTACAAGAAGTGGACCTAGAATGCTTCAGATGCCATAACTATGGACGTAAGGCCAGTAACTGCAAATTAATGGAAGCCTCAGAACAACCAATATTCATTAGAGAGCAAAAGAATCTTTGGAAAGAAAATACACCAAAGAAGGAATGTCTTATTGCCTTAAAACCCAAGACAAAGAAGATCTTTGGTATGTTGATAGTGGGTGCTCAAAACATATGACAAGAAACAAAGACAAGTTTTTGAACTTAAAGAAACAAAAAGGTAAAGTTACATTTGGTGACAATGCTTCAGGTAACATACTTGGGAAAGGCACTATGAGTTTGGGAAAATACAAAGCCAAGAATGAGTTGCTTGTTGAAAAACTGAAACCTAGTCTATTAAGTGTCAGCCAAACCTATGATCAGGGGCACTTTTGCATCTTTGATTCCGAGAAATGTGAGATTAGGAGAGAAGACATGGGAAAATTGGTTGGTACTGCTCCTAGAACTCCCAAAAATGAGTATAAACTAGATGCAAAACTAAATGAGGAATGTCATATGAATCTAGTAGATGAAAGTTGTCTATGACATAGAAGGTTGGGGCATATTAACTTTGACAATATAGTGAAAGTCAGCAATCTTGGTGCAGTAAGAAACTTGCCAAAGATCATAAAGCCCTCAAATACTATGTGTAGACACTGTCAACTAGGGAAGCAAACTAGAATGAGGTTCAAAGAAAAAGAATACACAACCTCAAAACCTTTAGAGCTTGTTCACACTGACCTATGTGGACCTACAAGGACCAAGAGTTTGCAAGGAGAGTCTTACTTTATGTTTTTCATTGATGATTTTACTAGAATGGGTTGGATATGTTTTCTCAAATAAAAATCAGAAGCACTTAACAAATTCAAAGCCTTTAAAACCCTTGTTTAAAATGAAAAGGAGAAAAAGATCAAATGTCTTAGATCAGACAATGGTGGTGAGTTCACCTCAAAAGAGTTTGATCTCTTCTGTGAAACCTGTGGAATAAAAAGACAATTCTTTGCTGCCAGAACACCTCAGCAAAACAGGATTGCTAAGAGAAAGAATAGAATAGTTCAGGAGGCTACAAGGACTATGCTCAATGAAGAAAAATTGTCTGATGGATATTGGAGGGAAGTTGTAAGCACAAAAGTATACATATTGAACAAAGGTCAGCTCAGGGTTAATAGTGATAATACTCCTTATGAACTATGGTTTGGAAGAGCTCCATTGGTAAAATACTTCAAGGTCTTTGGAAGTAAGTGCTACATCAAAATACTTGATGAGAATCTTGGAAAATTTGATGCCATATCTGATGAAGGTATTTTTCTTGGATATGCTTCTAAAAAGAAAGCATATAGATGCTACAATATTAGATCACATAAGATTGTTGAGAGTGAATATGTCAAGGTGGATGACCTAAACATGTTAAGAATAAAAAATCAAGAGAATATACTTGAAAGTGAAAATGCAGATGATGATGAGACAATTGGCACACAAGTAGAAGAGAATAAAGAAAGGGAAGATGATTATATTCATACAATTGAAGATGAAGAAGATATTCAAGAAGAAATAAGAGAGGAATTCACAAGAATGACTCAAAAGAATCATCCTGAAGAACTGATTATTGGAGATATGAATGATGGAGTGCACACAAGAAGACAACTATTGTATCAAACATAAATAGCATTGTTGTCACATATTGAGCCCAACTCAATCAAATATGCATGTAAAGACGAGAATTGGGTTAAATCTATGAATGAAGAATTGGACCAAATTGAAAAAAATCAAACTTGGGAACTAGTTCCAAGACCAAAAAATAAAAATGTCATTGGAACTAAATGGGTATATAAAAATAAAATGAATGAAGATGAACAAGTAATCAGAAACAAAGCCATATTAGTATGTAAAGGGTATTCTCAGGTTGAAGGAGTAGACTATGAAGAAACATTTGCACCTGTGGCCAGATTAGAGGCAATTAGGATGTTCTTAGATTTCTCTAGCTACAGAAAATTTGAAGTGTACCAAATGGATGTCAAGTCAGCATTTCTCAATGGAAACCTAGAAGAGGAAGTCTATATTGAGCAACCAGAAGGATTCAAATTAACTAACAAAGGAGACTATGTCTGTAAATTAAAGAAAGCACTCTATGGGCTAAAACAAGCACCCAGAGCATGGTATGCAAGGCTAGATTCTTATTTACAAAAACAAGGCCTCAGAAGAGGATAAACATACAACAATATTTATTGTAAAATTGTTGGTAATAACATGATTATTGTGGAAGTATATGTTGACGATATTGTATTTGGCAGTGATGATGGAAAAATGAGTAAGGACTTAGCTAGGATGATGCATCAATAATTTGAAATGTGTTTGCTTGGCGAACTGAATTTATTTCTTGGATTACAAATAATACAGTCCAAAAGAGGATTCTGTATCCATCAGTCTAAGTATGTTAAAGATATGCTTAAGAGATTCCAGTTAGAAGATTGAAAACCTGTTAGTACACCTATGACAATTGGATGCAAACTAAGCAAGGATTATGAGTCCAAAGCTGTAGATCCAAAACACTACATATCAATGATTGGGAGTTTTCTCTATGTAACAGCTTCCAGACCTAATTTCAAGAAAGTTGTTGGGATGGTGGCTAGATTCCAAGCAGCACCAAAGGAGAGCCATGTTCAAGCTGTAAAAAGAATCTTTAGGTATTTGAAAGGAACCATAGATCTTGGTTTGTGGTACCCTAGCAAGGATTCATTCACTTTAAAGGCCTATTCAGATGAAGATTGGGCAGGTAGTGTAGATGACAGATAAAGTACAAGTGGAGGAGAATTATTTTTGGGAGAATGATTGGTAGCTTGGATAAGCAAGAAATAGTCCTCAATTTCATTGTCTAGCACTGAAGTTGAGCATATTGCAGTAGAAAAATGTTGCACACAAGTGGAATGGATTAAACAAACCTTACAAGACATCAAAATAATATTTGAAGAACCTACTACTATCCACTGTGATAATACAAGCGTGATAAGTCTCTCCAAGAACCCTGTTCAACATTCAAAATCAAAACACATTCCTATAAAATACCACTATTTAAGAGATCAAACTGAAAATAAGAACATTAAATTGGAATATGTTCCAACACAAGAACAGGGGGCAGATATTTTCACAAAACCCTTAAGCAGAGATGTATTTGAATATCTCAAGCAAAAATTGGGAGTAATCCTTATTCCAACCTAAATCTCTCAAGAAAATAATGCATCTGTTGGCACCTATTCAGGGGGAGACAACAATCAACGTCAGAAGGAGTCAGTCAGTTATGACAGCAAAAGTGTGATTGCAGGAGGAGTTTCCAATGGTCAAGACTGTAATCAGAAGTATTTAGACATACAAATCATAGGAGAAGAAACCCTTTTTCCATTGATGTCAAAGGGGGGGAGTAACTTCAGAGGAGAGAAGCAACATCACAGGGGGAGATTGTGTATGAAGTTGGTGTGTTGCCATCAATGACAAAGGGGGATATTTTTGGACATAGTGTCATTGATGTATTTTCATTGATGTCAACAGTCAATATCATTGATGTGATGATAAGTTGAGATAAAATCTCATGAGGGTTAGCGAATGAAGATCAAATCTCAGAAGAGATGGCACAATAAATTTCAGAAGAATTGTTGGAGGACTAGTCAATAGTATATAATGATTAATGTCAAACAATTATGCAAAGTTTAAAGCTCAGGAGAGTTAATGAATGAAGATCAAAGCTCAGAAGATATGGAACATTGAAAATCAGTAGGCATGGCGCGATGAAACTCAGATCAAATAAATATTGTTGATGCACAATCTCCAGATCAACGGCAGGGATAAATTGTGGAGAGAAAAAGAAAAATTAAACTACTCGCTAGTTACAATCACGCAATATATCTAGATCGTTAGATCTCATAAACTCAAATATCGATGACTATGTTTGATCCAACAAACAATCAGATTAAGTCATATTTAGTCATGATCGTCGGATGCGCAATCGCCGGATCAACGGTAGTGATAGATTGTGGAGATCGAAAGGAGAATTAAATATCGTGTTATTTCCAATCCCGCAATTAGTCAGGACCATCAGATCTTATAGCCTCGAATATCAATGATTTTGGTTGACTCACCAACAACACACAAATTCAAATTGTAGATTTTTTGTGATGATTTAAATCACTTGCAAGTTGTGGTTCCGCAACCTTCCTTAATCATGGATCTGCTTCACAAAGTCTTCATAACCATTGGATCACTTTAAAGTGGAAGGATAGGATAAGTGTGGAAAAACTTGAGAATTCAATTATCCGAATACCTGTCAGCCATTGGATCACTTTTTAGTGGAAGGACAGGATGAGCTTAAATATATGAGATCTCAATTATCCGAAATCCCGTCAGCCATCAGATTAAAATTAAGTGCAAGGACAAGATAAGTTGACAGATCTGAGATCTCGATTATCCGAAATCCTGTCAGCCATCGGATTAAAATTAGGTGGAAGGAAAGGATAAGAAGAAAGGATGAGTTCTTGAATATCCGAATACCCTTCAGTCGTTAGATCATTCTAAAGATGTGAGGAGGTCAAGCTCCAGAAAAATCTCACTTCAAAATTTTAAGTTTGAGATTTTAAATTCCCAAAGCCCGGAGACCCGAAATAAATTCTCGACCATTGAATCATTCGAAGTAAGCCTCAACCGTCTGATTCAAGAGGAAATGTGGCAGACCATGTCAACAGACCACATCAGCAAGGACTTGTGGGAGATCTATGTCAGCAGGCCATGTCAGGAAAGACATATGGCAGATCACGTCAACAGACCACATCTGCAAGAATGTATGGCAGACCACATTAGCAAGGAGATGTCGCAGACCACATTAGCAAGGACACGTGGCAGACCATGTCAGAAGAATATGTCAAAAAGTACACATGGAATAATCATATGATGACATGTGTCAAGAGGAAATTGGCTTGTGCCATGTCAACACGTGATGTTAATAAATTACGTCACTCCGGAAGAATTACTTTGGGAGTTTCACCACTAGAAAATGACAAAATCTTTGAAGTCCTAAAGGACGAAATCACGAAGTAGACATGGTTCGTCCGATCTAAAGAAACACTTTCTAGACCTCGTCATCCATCTAATTTCATTGTCTATCTGTTCTCCTAACCAAGTTATTTGATCACGAATGTGCATGTCGGGCAAACATAGCACAGTAGAGAAGTATGTGGAGGAGATCTTAATAGACCTTATGGCTGAGAAAGTCATGTCTACAGGAATTTAGGCATCGCCAGCTGGAGGATTGAAAGAATCCCCCTCGAATGCAAGTCGATCTAGACGAACCGCGACTGAGAAAAGAAGCAAGCACCGCGACGATCTGGAAAACGCGAAGAAGATATCATCGGTCTTGCCTCACTACATCCTACCTTTGGCTGGCACGGTTAGTTGTGATAGCATCCCATGTGATTTCGAGTACACACTCATCACTGCGTACCTCTTGAAGGGGATACACGCAGTCAGACCTCAGTTGGGACTGATCCCAACTCTCAAGATCAATGATTTTAACCTTGGATATCAAAAGAACTATGCGATGCTCACACCGCATAGGTACCTGACGAAGACAACTGGGAAGAATCCCAAGACAGTCCCCCAGCAGTGGATCAAGGAGATTGTGAGATCGACGATCTTAAACATGATGAAGATCCCCCACTTCGGCTGACATCAAGAGGTTAACGCGTGCGTTAAACTCCTCTTGTCGTGCTGCCATGGAGGGTATCTTTGGTTGGATATGCGCATCACTGTAGATCTGGTGTTGATCCAACTGATCATTGGATTGAGTATGCAAGGACCAGACCCTCACCAATTCTACCCAGGGAAGACGTCAGATCACTCCCTGGTGCAGGGAATAAAGGAAGCCTACAATGATGTAGAGAAGGGAAAGCAAGGCTACAAGGTAGCCTCCATCCAGGATGGCACAGTACGCCTTTCGTGTTAGATGATAGAGGGCAAGCTCGTCATAAAGAACCGTCCTACACAAGTCATGGGGTTCGTAGTCGACCTCATAGGGAAGTGTGTCAAAGGAATGCAGATGAATTGGGTGAGCTACATCGTCAGTGAGTTAGAGAAGGACTGTCGCGAAGTGCAGGACCTGTTAGTAACATTTCTTGTCCGGGGCACAAGATCATTCGGGTCAGCAAGTCGCATGAGGAGCGCCTGAGCGAGACGCAGAAAATCTCATTTCAGGCTCCCAAGCAAGTGAGCGGACGAGATTATATCATCGGCGGTCCAGATTCATCCATAAGAGCAGATCAGCGGTTGGTGGAAAATCGCGGTTAGCGGAGTTGCGTAGAGATTAGCGCAAATGCATCGCGCCCATATTATATGTAGGGAAGGATAGCAGTCGTCCATCCAAAGGACGCGTGGCGCGAGATCTAGTCGCGTCGGCATTTCGGCAATCGCGAGTTCAAAGGGTGAAGGTTTCGTGTTGTCCTATATCTCAAAACCCTGAACCCCGAAGGCACCGAACGTGCCCAAAGTTGGGCCCGCAGTATTACGGAGCAATCTAGGCCATCCATCCACAGGAGACACCTAGTGCGTGATTAGGTTCCTCACCGTTTCGCCCATCGCGATTTTAAGGCACAAAGAACAGCTCCGTCATTTCCCAATGTGCGAGGTTCCAGGAGTGTCCAGGACCCGGGCCCATAGCATCGTCAGGAGACTTCAGAATTATCAGATCTAGAGGGATGCGTTGCGCCAGATTAAGCCGTCTCGGCGTTTCACTCATCGTGATTTCAAGAAAAAAGGATCAGCCCCTTCCTATTCGTGAATTCCGAAAGCTCCTTTGAGAGTGAACGCAAGGTCACAGCCCGTGGTCACCTGGGAAGTAAAAAGAGCTGCACAAAGGGGGCCAAATGCGTCGGGTCTAGTCGCCGAAAGGTTCATCGCGTTCTTCGGGTGCCTTTTGATCTGACCTCAAGCCTGGTTTTCTCTTGGAGTAAATGAAAGTGAGAAGGGGTGGTTGAAGCCTCTCATCATTCATTAAGTGTGAGGTATGGAGGATCTGACGAGCTGTCTTCCCGAAGGGGTCCTGTGTACCAATTTTTCCAAAGAAGTCATGCCAAATTCCTCGACTAGACAGAGAAGTCTGCACACAATAGCTCAACACTTAATGGCTCAGCTACTCTCCTTGCAGGAGCCATATGCAATTAAAGTGGCGTTTGAAGAAGGATATCAGTATAAGTTTGAATGAAGGGACACCAAGCCTTGGGTGACTGGGCACCCCTCTGTTAGGCGAATTTCTCTGAGTATATAAAATCAGTCTTTGTATTTTGTAAAGTATCGATGGTTGAGCAAGGCTCCCGATTGTAAAGTTTTGATGAAGCATTGGTCGCTCTGGTTTATGTATAAGGCATTTGAGACTTCTTAGTTTATGGATGTCAGCCTCTTTTCCATCTCTTTGTTTACTGTGTTAGAACAACTCGGAATTGGAGGATCCAGTCGAGTTGTAGCTGTTGTAGGATGATGTAGGTTGGATCACTGTAACAGTTGCGTTGTTTCTAATCGGTTCTTGTGATTTTCTCAACGCTGAACGACCTGGAATTGAAAGATTCAGTCGAGTCACCCCTTCAGCTCCTTGAAGCTCCAGAAAAAGAGGATCTTGGCTTCTGAGTTTTTCATCCTCAAGCTTCCGAAGGCTTGTCGCCTGAGGCAGTCTTGCTCGCCCCTCTCATAAGTCTTCCATCTATCACCCTTTAATCCTTTTACTGACGGAAGTTGGATCAAGAGCTCCCTTGCTTTCTACATACTAGGCCCGGTTTCCTAAGTTAAAGCTATATCTTCTTGAGTCCTTACCCACTTGATCACTCCATTAAAGAAATCGTGACATAAAACTGAAGGGCGTTGGGCTCTTCTCCTATAAGAAATCCAGGAGTGACTTCTGACGCTAACATTTCTGGCGCCATTGTCGGGGACGAAGTTGAATATTTTCCCTGGGCAGAACGACATTGAGCCTCTGATTCTGAAGGTGCATCAGACGTCAGAGCCCTTCAAGATTGCTATTGTGCACCTGGTGACTCCACTGTGGCGACTCCAAGGTTTCCACATCACTGTTTCAGCTGTGGCTACTGTTAGCACACCTGAAAGCCGACCCTAAGGAGCTTTCTCGAGAAGGTTTCAACAGCTTCTTTCTCAGCCTGAGAAGCTTCCTAGGGTAACAACAACGTTAGGATCTAGCCTTTGATGGTGAATAAGAACCAGACACATTCGAAGCTGTGCATCTTTCACCTGGCGACTCCATGATTCAAGGATCGATTGGCGACTCCACTGGTTCGATATGGAGAAAATCCTTGCTCGGAAGTTTGCTCCTTTTAATTTTTCTGCTATTCCTCGTTTTCCTAATGTTGTCCCCTCTCCGAATGAATGGGGTGATTATTTACCCATATTTGGAAAGCATGAAGATGACAACCCTACTCAGCACCTCAGTGAGTTTCATGAACTCATGCGTCAGTGGGAGATACATCATGAGGATATATTATTGAAAATGTTCATGTTCTCGTTAGCAAGGGATGCATGTAAATGGTATCATTCTTTACCCCCTACTAGCATTTCTTCACTCTCGGAGTTTCATGCAGCTTTCGTCGCCTATTACCAAGAGTTTTATCCCTCTGTGTTAGTTTGTCATAACTGTAGTGAGGGATACCACTACTCTATACTGGATGAAGTTGTTTCAGACGTAGGCTATGAGGGTGATCCTGATGACCTGGATTAGAGCTCCGTCCTTTCTCCTCCCCATTCGTCTGCAACAGGGGGGTTTTATGAGAGTGATGAAGTTCCTAGGGAGGAGGATGGCGCTCTGAGTGAACTCATGGTGCAGGCGATATTCCCCACTCCCCAGTGTGCAAAATTGGAATCTGAAGGCAACAAAAAGGATTTTCCAGTCTTCAAGGCAGATGATCTAAGCAGCTCTTTTGAAGAGATTATTGAAGAGTTTTTGGATGCGTTAGCATCTGCCCCCAATGAGCCTGTTGTCTCAGATTTAAACAAGGAATCCATTGTGGAAGAGGATCGTTCTTTCTTCCTTCATGAGATTTCCCATGATGTATTTACATTTGGGATTGAAGAGAAGGATCGGGAGATCGTTCCCTTTTTGCAAGATGGGGGAGTGCATGGAAAAGAGGAGGAGGAACCTGAGGAACAACTGAGTGCACATTTCATGTTCTATCCAGAGCCAATCAACGAACAACCACCGCCTGAGATCAGTGAGCCTGCGTTAGTTGTCCTCCTACCTGTGCTTATCAGAGATATTCAGCCACAGGTGGACAACTGTGTAGCACAAGCGGCTGTCTGTCGCCGGTTTTCTAGGATTGGACACTCATTCTATGACCCTGTCAGCAAGTACATGGAGTGGCATTTCCCCTATGCCTTGGAGCCTCCCTATTTCATCTCAACTCCGGCCTGTAAGGAGGAGTTGAAGATTGTAACCGTTCTGCTGTCACGGTTACACCATCTGCTGATGATCATTGACAGAAGGAAGGAGCTTCTATCCAGGAAGCTGCTTGAATGACTATGGTGGAAATATGCTTTCACCTAGCCCCATGTAAAGTGTTTTATTAGTTTAGGATTGTATATAAATAAGCTCCTTTGAGCATGTATCTTTATTTTTTTTCTTTTATTTTTTGGCTTGTATTTTCAATAGGGGGATGTTTTGAGCCTAACTCCATAGCCCAACAGCAAGGCACTGAAACTGCAAAATGAGTCCTTAGAGCATCACAGGGACGACTCTATCCCCCATGGAGCCTAATGTTAGTAACATTTCTTGTCCGGGGCACAAGAGCATTCGGGTCAGCAAGTCGCATGAGGAGCGCCCGAGCGCAACGCAGAAAATCTCATTTCAGGCTCCCAAGCAAGCGAGCGGGCGAGATTATATCGTCGGCGGTCTAGATTCATCCATAAGAGCAGATCAGTGGTTGGTGGAAAATTGCGGTTAGCGGAGTTGCGCCGAGATTAGCACAAATGCATCGCGCCCATATTATATGTAGGGAAGGATAGCAGTCGTCCATCAAAAGGACGCATGGCGCGAGATCTAGTCGCGTCGACGTTTCGGCAATCACGAGTTCAAAGGGTGAAGGTTCCGTGTTGTCCTATATCTTGAAACCCTGCACCTCGAAGGAGACGAAGGTGCCCAAAGTTGGGCCCGCAGTATTACGAAGCAATCTAGGTTGTCCATCAACAGGAGACACCTGGCACGTGATTAGGTTCCTCGCCATTTCGCCCATCGCGATTTTAAGGCGCAAAGAGCAGCTCCGTCATTTCCCTATGCACGAGGTGCCAGCAGTGTCCAGGACCCGGGCCCACAGCATCGTCGGGACAGTTCAGAACCGTCAGATCTAGAGGGACGCATTGCGCCAGATTAAGTCGTCTCGGCGTTTCACTCATCACGATTTCAAGAAACAAGGATCATCCCCTTCCTATTCGCAAACTCCGAAAGCTCCTTTGAGAGTGAACGCAAGGTCACAGCACGTGGTCACCTGGGAAATAAAAAGAGCTACGCAAAGGGGGCCAAAGGCGTTGGGTCCAGTCGTCGAAAGTTTCATCGTGTTCTCCGGGTGCCTTTTGATCCGACCTCAAACCTGGTTTTCGCTAGGAGTAAACGAAAGAGAGAAGGGGTGGTTGAAGCCTCTCATCATTCATTAAGTGTGAGGTATGGAGGATCTGACGAGCTGTCTGCCCGAAGGAGTCCTGTGTACCAATTTTTCCAAAGAAGTCATGTCGAAGTCCTCGACTAGACAAAGAAGTCTACACACGCTAGCTCAACACTTAATGGCTCAGCTACTCTCCTTGCAGGAGCCATACGCAGTTAAAGTGGCATTTGAAGAAGAATATCAGTACGAGTTTGACTGAAGGGACACCAAGCCTTGGGTGACTGGGCACGCCTCTGTTAGGTGAATTTCTCTGAGTATATAAACTCAGTCTTTGTATTTTGTAAAGTATCGATGGTTGAGCAAGGCTCCCGATTGTAAAGTTTTGATAAAGCGTTGGTCGCTCTGGTTTATGTATAAGGCATTTGAGACTTCTTACTTTACAGATGTCAGCCTCTTTTGCATCTCTTTGTTTACTGTGTTAGAACAACTTGGAATTGGAGGATCCAGTCGAGTTGTAGCTGTTGTAGGATGATGTAGGTTGGATCACTGTAACAGTTGCGTTGTTTGTAATCGGTTCTTGTGATTTTCTCAACGCTGAACGACCTGGAATTGAAGGATTTTGTCGAGTCACCCCTTCATCTCCTTGAAGCTCTGGACCAAGAGGATCTTGGCTTCTGAGTTTTTCATCCTCAAGCTTCCGAAGGCCTGTCGCCCGAGGCAGTCTTGCTCACCCCTCTCATAAGTCTTCCATCTATCACCCTTTAATCCTTTTACTGACGGAAGTTGGATCAAGACCTCCCTTGCTTTCTACATACTAGGCCCGGTTTCCTGAGTTAAAGCTATATCTTCTTGAGTCCTTACCCACTCGATCACCCCATTTTAAAAAAATCGTGACATAAAATTGATGGGCATTGGGCTCTGCTCCTGTAAGCAATCCAGGAGTGACTTCTGACGCTAACATTTCTGGCGCCATTGCCGGGGACGAAGTTGAAGATTTTCCTTGGGAAGAATGACATTGAGCCTCTGATTCTGAAGGTGCATCAGACATCAGAGCCCTTCAAGATTGCTACTGTGCACCTGGCGACTCCATTGTGGCGACTCCAACGTTTCCACATCACTGTTTCAACTGTGGCTACTGTTAGCACACCTGAAAGCCGGCCCTAAGGAGCTTTCTCGAGAAGGTTTCAGCAGCTGCTTTCTCAGCCTGAGAATCTTCCTGGGGTAACAACAACATTAGGATCTGGCCTTTGATGGTGAAAAAGGACCAGACACATTCGAAGCTGCGCATCTTTCACCTGGTGACTCCATGATTCAAGGATCGATTGGCGACTCCACTGGTTCTATATGGAGAAAATCCTTGCTCGGAAGTTTGCTCCTTTTAATTTTTCTGCTATTCCTCATTTTCCTAATGTTGTCCCCTCTCCGAATGAATGGGGCGATTATTTGCCCATATTTGGAAAGCATGAAGATCACAACCCTGCTCAGCACCTCAGTGAGTTTCATGAACTCATGCGTCAGTGGGAGATACATCATGAGGATGTATTATTGAAAATGTTCATGTTCTCGTTAGCAAGGGATGCGTGTAAATGGTATCATTCTTTACCCCCTGCTAGTATTTATTCACTCTCGGAGTTTCATGCAGCTTTCGTTGCCTATTACCAAGAGTTTTATCCCTCTATGTTAGTTTTTCATAACTGTAGTGAGGGATACCACAAATCTATACCAGATGAAGTTGTTTTGGACGTAGGCTATGAGGGTGATCCTGATGACCTGGATCAGAGCTCCGTCCTTTCTCCTCCCCATTCGTCTGCAGCAGGGGGGGGTTATGAGAGTGATGAAGTTCCCAGGGAGGAGGATGGTGCTCTGAGTGAACTAGTGGTGTAGGCGATATTCCCCACTCCCCAGTGTGCAAAATTGGAATCTGAAGGCAGCAAAAAGGATTTTCCAATCTTCAAGGAAGATGATCTAAGCAGCTCTTTTGAAGAGATTATTGAAGATTTTTTGGATGCTTTAGCATCTGCCCCCAATGAGCCTGTTGTCTCAGATTTAAACAAGGAATCCATTGTGGAAGAGGATCGTTCTTTCTTCATTCATGAGATTTCCCATGATGTATTTACATTTGGGATTGAAGAGAAGGATCGGGAGACCGTTCCCTTTTTACAAGATGGGGGAGTGCACGAAAAAAGAGTAGGAGGAACCAGAGGAATAACTGAGCGCAAATTTCATGTTCTATCTAGAGACAATCAATGAACAACCACCGCCTGAGATCAGTGAGCCTGTGTCAGTTGTCCTCCTACCTGTGCTTATCAGAGATATTCATCCACAGGTGGACAACTGTGTAGCACAGGCGGCTATCTGTTGCCAGTTTTCTAGGATTGGCCACTCATTCTATGACCCTGTCAGCAAGTACATGGAGTGGAATTTCCCCTATGCCTTGGAGGCACCCTATTTCATCTAAACTCTGGCCTGTAAGGAGGAGTTGAAGAGTGTAACCGTTCTGCTGTCACGGTTACACCATCTGCTGATGATCATTGACAGAAGGAAGGAGCTTCTATCCAGGAAGCTACTTGAATGGCTATGGTCGAAATCTGCTTTCACCTAGCCCCATGTAAAGTGTTTTATTAGTTTAGGATTGTATATAAATAAACTCCTTTGAGCATGTATCTTTATTTTTTTTCTTTTATTTTTCGGCTTGTATTTTCAACAGCGGGATGTTTTGAGCCTGACTCCATAGCCCAACAGCAAGGCACTAAAACTGCAAAATGAGTCCTTAGCGCATCACGGGGACGACTCTATCCCCCATGGAGCCTAATGTTAGTAACATTTCTTGTCCAGGGCACAAGAGCATTCGGGTCAGCGAGTCGCATGAGGAGCACCCGAGCGCAATGCGGAAAATTTCATTTCAGGCTCCCAAGCAAGCGAGCGGGCGAGATTATATCGTCGGCAGTCTAGATTCATCCATAAGAGCAGATCAACGGTTGGCAGAAAATTGCGGTTAGCGGAGTTGCGCCGAGATTAGCGCAAATGCATCGCGCCTATATTATATGTAGGGAAGGATAGCAGTCGTCCATCAAAAGGACGTGTGGCACGAGATCTAGTCGCGTCCACGTTTCGGCAATTACAAGTTCAAAGGGTGAAGGTTTCGTGTTGTTCTATATCTCAAAACCCTGAACCCCGAAGGAGCCGAAGGTGCCCAAAGTTGGGCCCACAGTCTTACGGAGCAGTCTAGGCTATCCATCCATAGGAGACACCTGGCGTGTGATTAGGTTCCTCGTCATTTCGCCCATCGCGATTTTAAGGCGCAAAGAGCAGCTCCATCATTTCCCGATGCGCGAGGTGCCGGGAGTGTCCAGGACCCGGGCCCACAGCATCGTCGGGACAATTCAGAACCATCAGATCTAGAGGGACCCGTTGCACCAGATTAAGCCGTCTCGACGTTTCGCTCATTGTGATTTCAAGAAACAAGGATCAGCCCCTTCCTATTCGCGAACTCTGAAAGCTCCTTTGAGAGTGAATCCAAGGTCACAGCCTGTGGTCACCTGGGAAATAAAAAGAGCTGTGCAAAGGGGGCCAAAGGCGTCGGGTCCAATCGTCGAAAGGTTCATCGCGTTCTCCGGGTGACTTTTGATCCAACCTCAAGCCTGGTTTTCACTTGGAGTAAATGAAAGCGAAAAGGGGTGGTTGAGGCCTCTCATCATTCATTAAGTGTGAGGTATGGAGGATCTTACGAGCTGTCTGCCCGAAGGGGTCCTATGTGCCAATTTTTCCAAAGAAGTCATGCCGAAGTCCTCGACTAGACAGAGAAGTCTGCACACGCTAGCTCAACACTTAATGGCTCAGCTACTCTCCTTGCAGGACCCATACGCAGTTAAAGTGGCGTTTGAAGAAGAATATCAGTACGAGTTTGACTGAAGGGACACCAAGCCTTGGGTGATTGGGCACACCTCTGTTAGGTGAATTTCTTTGAGTATATAAACTCAGTCTTTGTATTTTGTAAAGTAATGATGGTTGAGCAAGACTCCCGATTGTAAAGTTTTGATGAAGCATTGGACGCTCTAGTTTATGTATAAGGCATTTGAGACTTCTTACTTTATGGATGTCAGCCTCTTTTGCATCTCTTTGTTTACTGTGTTAGAACAACTCAGAATTGGAGGATCCAGTCGAGTTGTAGCTGTTGTAGGATGATGTAGGTTGGATCACTGTAACAGTTGCATTGTTTCTAATCGATTCTTGTGATTTTCTCAACGCTGAACGACCTGGAATTGAAGGATTCAGTCGAGTCACCCCTTCAGCTCCTTGAAGCTCTGGACCAAGAGGATCTTGGCTTCTGAGTTTTTCATCCTCAAGCTTCTGAAGGCCTGTTTCCCGAGGCAGTCTTGCTCGCCCCTCTCATAAGTCTTCCATCTATCACCCTTTAATCCTTTTACTGACGGAAGTTGGATCAAGACCTCCCTTGCTTTCTACATACCAGGCCCAGTTTCCTGAGTTAAAGCTATATCTTCTTGAGTCCTTACCCACTCGATCACCCCATTAAAAAAATCATGACATAAAACTGATGGGCGTTGGGCTCTGCTCCTGTAAGCAATCCAGGAGTGACTTCTGACGCTAACATTTCTGGCGCCATTACCGGGGACGAAGTTGAAGATTTTCCCTGGGAAGAACGACATTGAGCCTCTGATTCTGAAGGTGCATCAGACATCAGAGCCCTTCAATATTTCTACTGTGCACCTGGCGACTCCACTGTGGTGACTCCAAGGTTTCCACATCACTGTTTCAGTTGTGGCTACTGTTAGCACACCTGAAAGCCGACCCTAAAGAGCTTTCTCGAGAAGGTTTCAGCAGCTGCTTTCTCAGCCTGAGAAGCTTCCTGGGGTAACAAAAATGTTAGGATCTGGCCTTTGATGGTGAACAAGGACCAGACACATTCGAAGCTGCGCATATTTCACCTGGCGACTCCATGATTCAAGGATCGATTGGCGACTCCACTGGTTCGAT
>JZKD02S1749301.1:33379-58936 GCA_000966675.3 Picea glauca | reverse complement strand
TGGTAGCTCATGCAACATGTTTTCTTTGAGAAAAGGCTATCTCATGGATAGTGAAACACATTGGCTTGGAAAATAGGTTCATAGTCAATAAACAAGTTCAACATATTGGTTCCTTTTCCCAGGGAGGAGGATGGCACTCTGAGTGAACTAGTGGTGCAGGTGATATTCCCCACTCCCCAGTGTGCAAAATTGGAATCTGAAGGCAGCAAAAAGGATTTTCCAGTCTTCGAGGTAGATGATCTAAGCAGCTCTTTTGAAGAGATTATTGAAGATTTTTTGGATGCGTTAGCATCTGCCCCCAATGAGCCTGTTGTCTCATATTTAAACAAGGAAGGCATTGTGGAAGAGGATCGTTCTTTCTTCCTTCATGAGATTTCCCATGATGTATTTACATTTGGGATTGAAGAGAAGGATCGGGAGATCGTTCCCTTTTTACAAGATGGGGGAGTGCACAGAAAAGAGGAGGAGGAACCAGAGGAATAGCTGAGCGCACATTTCATGTTCTATCCGGAGCCAATCAACGAACATCCACCGCCTAAGATCAGTGAGCCTGCGTCACTTGTCCTCCTACCTCTGCTTATCAGAGATATTCAGCCACAGGTGGACAACTGTGTAGCACAGGCGGCTGTTTGTCACCAGTTTTCTGGGACTGGACACTCATTCTATGACCCTGTTAGCAAGTACATGGAGTGGCATTTCCCCTATGCCTTGGAGCCGCCTTATTTCATCTCAACTCCAGCCTGTAAGGAGGAGTTGAAGAGTGTAACCATTCTGCTGTCATGGTTACACCATCTGTTGATGATCATTGACAGAAGGAAGGAGCTTCTATCTAGGAAGTTGCTTGAATGGCTATGGTGGAAATATGATTTCACCTAGCCCCATGTAAAGTGTTTTATTAGTTTAGGATTGTATATAAATAAGCTCCTTTGAGCATGTATCTTTATTTTGTTGCTTTTATTTTTCGGCTTGTATTTTCAGCAGYGGGATGTTTTGAGCCTGACTCCATAGCCCAACARCAAGGCACTGAAACTGCAAAATGAGTCCTTAGAGCATCACAGGGACGACTCTATCCCCCATGGAGCCTAATGTTAGTAACATTTCTTGTCCGGGGCACAAGAGCATTCGGGTCAGCGAGTCACATGAGGAGCACCAGAGCGCAACGCGGAAAATCTCATTTCAGGCTCCCAAGCAAGCGAGCAGGCGAGATTATATCGTCGGTGGTCCAGATTCATCCATAAGAGCAGATCAGCGATTGGCGGAAAATCGCGGTTAGCGGAGTTGCGCCGAGATTAGCGCAAATACATCGCGCCCATATTATATGTAGGGAAGGATAGCAGTCGTCCATCCAAAGGACGCGTGGCGCGAGATCTATTCGCGTCGGCGTTTCGACAATCGCGAGTTCAAAGGGTGAAGGTTTTGTGTTGTCCTATATCTCGAAACCCTGAACCTCGAAGGAGCCAAAGGTGCCCAAAGTTGGGCCCGCAGTATTATGGAGCAATCTAGGCCGTCCATCCACAGGAGACACCTGGCGCATGATTAGGTTCCTCGCCATTTCGCCCATCGCGATTTTAAGGCGCAAAGAGCAGCTCCATCATTTCCCGATGCACGAGGTGCTGGGAGTTTCGAGGACCCGGAACCACAACATCGTCAGGAGAGTTCAGAACCGTCAAATCTAGAGGGACGCATTGCACCAGATTAAGCCGTATCGGCGTTTCGCTCATCACGATTTCAAGAAACAAGGATCAGCCCCTTCCTATTCGTGAACGTTGAAAGCTCTTTTGAGAGTGAACGCAAGGTCACAGCCCGTTGTCACCTGGGAAATAAAAAGAGTTGCGCAAAGGGGGCCAAAGGCGTCGGGTCCAATCGCCGAAAGATTCATCGCGTTCTCCGGGTGCCTTTTGATCCGACCTCAAGCTTGGTTTTCGCTTGGAGTAAATGAAAGCGAGAAGGGGTGGTTAAAGCCTCTCATCATTCATTAAGTGTGAGGTATGGAGGATCTGACGAGTTGTCTTCCCGAAGGGGTCTTGTGTACCAATTTTTCCAAAGAAGTCATGCCGAAGTCCTCGACTAGACAGAGAAGTCTGCACACGCTAGCTCAACACTTAATGGCTCAGCTACTCTCCTTGCAGGAGCCATACGCAGTTAAAGTGGCGTTTGAAGAAGGATATCAGTACGAGTTTGACTGAAGGGACACCAAGCCTTGGGTGACTGGGCACACCTCTGTTAGGCGAATTTCTTTGAGTATATAAACTCAGTCTTTGTATTTTGTAAAGTATCGATGGTTGAGCAAGGCTCATGATTGTAAAGTTTTGATGAAGTGTTGGTCGCTCTGGTTTATGTATAAGGCATTTGAGACTTCTTACTTTATGGATGTTAACCTCTTTTCCATCTCTTTGTTTACTATGTTAGAACAACTCAGAATTGGAGGATCGAGTCAAGTTGTAGCTGTTGTAGGATGATGTAGGTTGGATCACTGTAACAGCTGCGTTGTTTCTAATCGGTTCTTCTGATTTTCTCAATGTTGAACGACCTAGAATTGAAGGATTCATTCGAGTCACCCCTTCAGCGCCTTGAAGCTCCGGACCAAGAGGATATTGGCTTCTAAGTTTTTCATCCTCAAGCTTCTGAAGGCTTGTCGCCCAAGGCGGTCTTTCTTGCCCCTCTCATAAGTCTTCCATCTATCACCCTTTAATCCTTTTACTGACGGAAGTTGGATCAAGACCTCCCCTGCTTTCTACATACCAGGCCCAATTTCCTGAGTTAAAGCTATATCTTCTTGAGTCCTTACCCACTTGATCCCCCCATTAAACAAATCATGACATAAAACTGATGGGCGTTGGGCTCTGCTCCTGTAAGAAATCCAGGAGTGACTTCTAACGCTAATAGGACCAAGGCTACGAATTTCACTTTAGTTGGTTTTTTATTCTCATTGCATTTTTCGCTTGGGAGATGTCGTAGGGAGCGACATTCCTTGGAGTCAAACCATCGGAGCCATTGGCCGTGAGGTTTACCACCTTGTGGTATATGAGCGATATGGCGAAGCAGTGGAAATAAAATGCGGTGTTCCATGCTTACTACCTACAGCTCAACTGTGACATTGAATCATTCCCCCGAATGATCCTTAACACCTTGCATACATACAGGCCGCTAGCGAATTTCCGCGCAGACCGACACTTCATCTACATCACCGCATGCAGGGACAAAAGTAAGGAGGAGTTGTAGTCTTATTTTAAATTGACTGATGAAGACATGGAGGATATAACCAAGGAATGGCCAGCTAAATTCCTCATACTGGTTGAATATGTAGAACTCTCTGGCCCCGACATCATCGAAAGTCCTTTGGTCACCCGGAATGAGTGTGATGGACAGAGAAACTTAAAGAAAAAGAAGAAAAAGGAGGAAGTGTAGGATATAGAGAGTGATGAGAAGGACAACGCATCGGAGGAAACTGTGTCGAACTCACCTGCAGGAGGAGGAGGAGGCGGTGAAGTAAACCAAGAGGAGGAAGGCGACGAAGACAAGAAAGAAAAGGATGAAGTGACACCGTTGAACGATCCCCTTATAGAAGTTGAGACATCAAAGAAAAGGAATTTTTTTCCGCAAAAACCCTCAGCGTGGAAGAAGACTCGAGCCAATAAGCCTTAATCGTAGAATGTGCTTACAATGGACGATATCCATCTCATCATCACAACTGTAGAAGATGCCTCAAAGAATATCCTCCAGATACATGAAGCGAAGAAAGAAACACTATATGACAGAATCGTGAAAGAACTGAAAGACATCCAACAAGCTATCCAGTCAAGCCGTGCAATGTCTATTGCGCCATCTTCAGCAGAGAGTGTAGAATTGGGGGATGAGCCCTCCCAATTACACAGATTAGCAGATGCAATAGAGACTTGACTTCATTGAGTCAAAGAAGAAAAGGATCAGGCCACAAAGGCCTTGATGCAAGAAAAGGAATAGGCCTTAGAGAAACTTCATTTTGTGCAGCAAGAGAAAGATGACCTTAGGGTGAAGTTCACAGAGGACAAAGAGAAAATCCAGAAATTGAAAGGCCAGCTACTTGTAGAGTAGACTGTGGTCAGAGAGGCATTGACTAAAGCAATTCACTATGTGTCGGGCTTGGCACAGATGGAGGAAGAGACAGTCGAGAGACAAGTGGGGAAGCTCATTGAGGCCATTCAGTATCTCCAAGCAAGAGTAGCAGAGTTAGAACTTCAAGTAGTATCGAGAACTCCAGAAGAAGTGTGGAATCAGAGGGAAGAATTTGACAGAAGTGCGGTAGAAAGAATTAGGACATTGGTCTCAGAATGTAAGCAACTAAGTGATTGAAGTGCATAGACCTATGAGTGCCTTGTAGAAGATTCGGAGTTGAGGATATTGGAAGCACAGCTCCAGGAGGCAAAGCAGCAGGCGTCTACAGTGAAAGCGCAGATGAAGTTTATTACTACAGTGGAGAATATGAAGAGGTTGCAGGAGCAGCACACAGTTCAGCAGCAGGTCACTTCCATCATGAGTAGAGTTATGGAAGTGACACAAAGACTCCAGTCGGTGCAGGACGAAGCCTACACACTTTTTGAAGAGATCGAGGGACAAGGCTCACAATTGGAACAGGTGGTCACAATAGTAGAACAATGCCTTGAAAGGCCTGTCACCGAGCAATTAATTTAGGAGTTCGTCGAGCAGGAGGCTCTAGTGAAGCAGCAAGTCGAGGCCTTCAAAGCAGAGTTGTCCAGATCAGAGTGACTCGGGATGAGTCACAGGTGAGTGTTGGGGGCCCGTTGGCCCACGAATAAGTTTTGAGGAAACGTTGGTCGTGTTTGACCATTTTGGGGACTTCAACGGGCTAGTCGAAGATTGAGCGCCCAGGAAAAGCGTAGATTGTGGGATCTCACCCATTTTGTGGGCTTTTTGGGATTTTAGGGTTTATGTAACGGGTATGGGATGTCGTCCCATGGGTTTACCCATGCTTAGCCTTTTTGTAATGTATATATAAGTACTTAGGTGATGTAAGTAATAGAGTAATTGGCTTAGTGCAAGAGGTCATTGGCTTAGTGAATGACTAGAGTATGTTAAGACTTGCAGAGCCAAGTGCAAGTGATTGTAAGAGGCTTTGTGCACATACTATGTAAGGCTTTGTGAGGTGACCTGATTTTAAGGAAGGTGGATCTAGTGCATCGTGCACAGATCACCTGTCTAGTGCGGAGTGGGATCTGTGGCTCTGTGCTTGTAAGAAGATTGAAGGAGACTAATAAAGAAGAAGAAGAGTTGGTGGATGTAGCCCCACACTGGGGTGAACCACCTATATCCTGTGTCGATGTGCTTTGTGCAATGTTGTTCATGTTATTTATGTATCTATTTTCTTAGTGAACATTTCTTGATGTATGATAGTTAGAAATACGAATTCTTAGTGCTTTATGATGTGAATGAATGTTAGATATGAGCTTATGTTATGTGCTAAGAGGTTGTAAGGGTTAGATCTTGTGTTGATCTGTAATTAGGGTTAATCTGTGGTGTGAGTAAGAATCATAACTTAATGCATATTGTTGGCTAAGTGCTATGTTAAGTGTTGTAATCACAGATCTATGCCCCAGCTAGGTTGTAGACACCTGAGTCCTACAACCCCCCCTGCCTCTACCTCGGGTGAGACTTCATCTACTTTGAAGGTGTTGTCGAAAGGGACGGTAGTTAGGGTTTTGTTGGTGTGTTGTTGAAGCGTTGAACCCTGGGTCTACCCCTGTGCCAACAATGTCAACACATCAATATTCAGTCAAGGACCAAAGAAGGTCTCACTCAAGACACCATGAGAATCACAGAGACTTTCTAGTCTTATGTCAGAGATCAAGGGATAAAGAATACAGGGAATCCAATCAGGCTAACATTCATTCATTCAATCATACTTCGTTAACAGAATAACAACATAAACCATTAACACATCATCCATTCAACTCAGAATAGACACATCAAGTGACTAAGAGAATTTCATATTTGTATTATCTTCGTTAAACAACTTAATGCATACATCAACAAATCCACATTGCAAAGGGAATCATGCTCTATGCTCTGGCCCATTATACAGGTATTTCATTGCAAAGCACCATGCGCTCCCTGTCCAAAATCTACCCTCTACTGGAATGACTCCATTACAAATGATAAAACGAGGCTTTATCATACTCATACAAAATTGTTACAAAACCTCAAAATAGAACTCATACAAAACTCGTACTACCTATTGAAGACCTCAAACTGAATATTCTCTTCTTTTGTTTCCCCCTTTTCTATGTTCTCTTTCCCTTCTTCTCTATCTTCTTCTCTAGCACTCCACCACTTTCTTCTCTACTCCACTCTCTCTAGTGATCACCAATTCAACACGCTTATGTTGTCAGTATGTATCGCAAGCGACCTCTTTGGAGCATGGTAGTCCTAATGAACTTTCCATATCATCCATCATATTCCTCGTGATCTCTCATGTTTTTTGGGTTCATTATTCGGAAATATCCCCAAAGATATTCTTCTGACTCGGAATGCATGCAGTATCTTTCTGATCTTCATCACGCAGTATAGACCTTTGGTTGGCATGCATGCCTTATTTCATATTCCGTGCAGCTATTGATGTGCACACATGGTTTATCTGTGCACATGTCAAATTTTGGGTCACCAATTTGACATCCTTCTCACTGCCAAGTCATCCCTTTGTAATCACCCTTTCACTTATTAACTATCACTTTCACCATAATTCTTCGTAAATAAGCCCTAACAAGTTTATAAGCATCAAGTGGTTAATTGTTATATATTTTATTTTCTTTTGATGAATTAGTTATGGTTATGGTTGGTTTACTAATGACATTTTATGAAGTTTGATTCATATAGTCATAGTTCAGTTCAGTGCAGTTCAATTCTTGTACCATCATTTCACGTCGGGTACTTGACACCATTAATTAGCATACTTACACATCTCCAACTAGAATTTGACCACAAGGATTTTGAAGCCAAGTGTCTGAATATGGTCTCATGTTCATCATATTGCACCCAACTCGCACATCTAAACCTCTATCCATGGTAAAATTCTTTCATTCAAATATGTGCAAGAATAGAAATAATGATCTTCCTGCACAATTTATGAGCTGATGAAGACAAATATAGAAAATATAAAACATGGGTTTGTGCAGAACATCCTAATTTGAGAGCAACATAAGTGGATTTCTCAAAAAGTGAAAGATTAGGAATATAGAGGTGATTCTCTAAACTGGGTTTGCCAAGATTTCCTGTTGCGGTCAGTTTTCAATTTTCCCCAAATTGTAATACCCAAATATGACTAGACTTGTTAGCTATAGAATTGGAGGATCTGTTGTAATCCATCCTAATCATATATCAGTATAAATACATATCGTTACTCATAGTATGGAGGAACTATCATTCATCATTGTAGGAGAAAAATTGAACTCATGTTTTTGAACTTGTAATTTCTGAGTTTTAAAATTTGCAATAAGAAGGTGTTGTTACTTTTGTGTTGATTCGTGAGAACTTGTAGATAGATGTTTCCAGGAAGCATACTAGTTGGGAAGGGCCCCTTGACTTGGTAACTTGCTTCCCCTTTTATACACTAGCTAGTGTAGGTTTAATCATTGTATTTTCCTTAGTGTAATTCATTTCCAAATTGCATTAGTTTTTTGTATTACATTAGTTCTCCCATATTATAATTCATTTCAATTAGTTTGAGTTAGTTTATTGTATGATGTTAATTCGAATTGGAATTCTTATGTTAGTTAGTGGGAAAATTTTTGATAATTTCCTGGAAATGAATTGACAATTACTTTGTCTACATTACCATGAGTTGTCATTTCTCCAATGCAACGCTCTGTTCTTTGTTGATTCAATCCATCATTTTAGGGAAATGACTTAAGTATAAATATATTGAAAAATGATGCACACTTGATTGGTTTTATTCCATGTTTATATACTCTATTCCATTTCGCCTAAATTGTGATCCATTTAATGCCTTAGTATCACCCCTCTCTGCATATTTGTTGAATTCAGACTTTGCAATTATGTTTCCATGCATTTCATTGGTGTTTTTGCAGATTGCATTGCCCTTATAATGTGTTTTCTCTTAGTATAATCCTTTCTGTGTTTTTCCCAAATAAACATTTCATTCTCAAATTGCATTTCCATATTGCTTTGTGTATGAATAGTTTCATGTTTCCAGTTCTTGTTGATGTTTGAATGATTTGATTGTTGATATGTAGATTTGTTAGAGTAGCTCCAACTTTTCAATTTTTATGATTTGAATAGTTTTCTATGTGAAACCTTGGTAACAAATCTCATTGTTTCCTATCAGTAAAATAATACTCCATTTTCCTTCATTAGATAAATTTACTTTCCTCCAACATGTTTAATGATCTTTTTGTGAGCACCAGTACACGATGACCATTGAATACTCAAGAACTAATAAGCTATATATGTAAAACCACGTGAACCTTATTTGTATGAAATATTGTGATTCTGAGCCGGATAGCATTAGTCATCCCACATTCCAACGTCAAATCTTGTAGTGTTAGAATTCAATTCAAGTAATTTAAGTTTGCAAGTTTAAAATTTGGTTTTCCTCCATTAATTGATTGAAGAATCAAAACTCCACAGAGCACAATATGATTAATTCATAAAATTCATAATTTCCATCAAATTGTTCATGTCAGATCAATGGATTTTCTAGTAGTTTCTAGGATATAATAGGATAATCTTTGATCCTGAATTTCCTGTGCTTGCATATCGAAGTATACGGAGTCTCGGATTGATGATTTAATGTCAAGGATTTATGCATATAAATAACCCGACACACAACCTACCCAAAACTTTGGCCGTCAATAGGAAACACTAAAGGTGGAGTTCCTCGAGGGACTTTGAAGCAGTGAAGTGGAATCTTTCTCTTATGTAGTTCTAAGACAGAAAAATGGGCTCCTAGAACCATGAGGATCCTGAGATCCAGTGAGCAGATTCCGTGTGAGAATTAATCCCTGGAGCAGTTTTCCATTTTCCCATAATTTCCAAGAGTAGCCTTAATTTTTCGTCATGGTATCATGGTCTATATAGAGGGTGGCTAGTTGTAGAGAGACCTGGTGCAAATGAGCCTATGGTTGGGTGTGAAATCGCTCACCCTCAATCAGTTTGCTAGGAATATTATATTTAGATAAATTCTTCTTTATGAACTGAAATATTATATACAATAATATGGAATTATGAATGTGTACATTGATGATGTACGACTTTCCATCCTTGATTAAACAGTACTAGTTTTCTCTTTTCTTGAAGATCACAACCCTCATATACATGTAGGGGATTCCAAATAATAATTCACACACATCAAGGGGTACTACATCTAACTCCACTTCATCAATAAAATATGCACTTACACTAAATTTCATCTTACACTATTTCCTGACCTTGATTTCTACATCCTTGTTCACCCACCACTATAGGTATGGATTTGGATGATCATGAACCTCCAACCCAATATTTCTAACTAGATCGGTTTCTATGAGATTGGCCTGCGAGCTAGAATAGAATAGAGCGTGTACCTTGGTATTCTTGACATGCATATTGATATGGAAGAGTTTTGTTATATCCTTCTCTTCCTTGTAATTAAGGCCACTCATATTCACCTCCTTCTACACTGAAGTGCAAGAAGTCTCCGCATCCACATATGATCTTCTCTCTACCTGATTGCTTGAATCTATGGCTAGAAGTTTTGTCTTCATGGAATCCTTCTTGCGGTTCCTAGGGTTCATCTATTGATGTAGTTTCCAACACTTTCCTTCAATCTGACCATCGATATTGCAATGGTTATAGTGTTTACTTGAATCCTTGCATTGATGTGTAGTGGTTGTTATCTTTCCCTTTCCACTTCTTCTTCCCCTACTTGGAAGCATCTTGGTGCTCTTTTTTCTTCGAACCAATTGGATATCCTTTCTTGTGGCCTATATTTTCTAGATATTATCCTTTAACACAGGCCTAATCAATTTTCTTGGGATTAAAGAACATCATTTGATTTTTCGAATGACCATGTAGGCCCCCCAGATACTTGAGGATTACATCTGGGTTCTTAGGTGAGATACCCAACATGATATTCATCTACCTAAATTTTGTGGTGTACTCACTCTTCCCTTTCCTTTTCCTGAAGTAATGCCAATGGATCCATTGGTCCTCTACATATCCAATAGGGTAGAATTGGGACTTAATGAGGGTTTTGGAATCCTCCCACTTAGTTATTGGAAGACCACCCTCCAGCCTAAGTGCCTGTGTGTGGTTTTTCCACCACGTTAGTGCACAGCCCTCCAATTTCAGTAAGACAAACAAAATTTTCTTCTCCTCATCTATATTATCAACACTAAAATAGACCTCTAATTTCTACAACCAATGATTCAAATTTAATGCATCGATCTCACCTTTGTATGGCTTGATATCCACTTTTGCTTCCATTTTAAATAAAGAATATGAAGGGGTAATGACATTGGAACTTGGTTAATCTCTCTCGGGCTCTTTCCTCAACTCCTTTTATGGGTCTTCATTATCTCCTGATTTCCCCTCTAATCTAATCTTTGATTTAGAGCCTACAACCTCCCCGAATAGTTCAATCTTTCTTTCTAGAACCTCCATGAGGAGGTCCATATTGTGACAGATATCAATGAATTTCTATTCTTTCCTTGCAAATCTCTCCTCTAATAAATCTTGAGGGTTATTGTGAACAAACTCATCTTCCATGGCTAGGATTTTGTGCCTTTCTTCTTAAGCCAATTCTTATATCCTGCAACTTTCTACAAATACCCCAAACAAAACTACTCTGATACCAATATGATCTATACATTTCTATGGATATTCAACTGGAATAGTTCATCACAACATATCTTATACTATTCTAAAATATTAGATTATGAAATGTATTTCCTTAGATCCTAGATTGATGACTACTAGCTTATTGTTCATATTTAGGAAAATAATTGAATATGAAAATGGAAGAAATGAGAAAAATAACACACAATCCACACAAAAATGAACATAAGATATATTATTGGAAACCCAATATGGGAGAGAACCCATATAGAAGGTGCGACCTATGCTCCGTTCTCTTTTGTTCAGTTAAGGAAATGCATACACAAAGAAAGAGGAACTCAACGTGGAGTTTCCTTTGACACTGTGGCCTATATGGATTCTACAAAATATTTTCCTCCTCTATTATGATCTCAAAATATCATTCCTATATGTTATTCTAAACTATGGAACAAATACCATACAAAATATTGGAACCCTTTCTCCTCCTAGCAGCCTGGTATTTAACATAGCTTGATAGTCGTCTAGGGTTAGGTTTTTGACTTCCTCAACCCTCAATTAGTGATCAGTTTTGTCCTTCTAGAATATTCTTGAAAATCCACATGTGGATAGCCCCACACATGTGAGTAATGAGGGTTGACGCAAAATCCACTTGTAACATGGTGATCAATAAGGTAGGTCAACTTGTGGGAAGCATAACTTTCACATGTGATCTCCAATTGAGGTGATTTTTGCAACATTGGAAAGGTATCAAAGTGTAGAACATAATTGAGGGTGTGTGCACTAGTTCTAGACTCTATAACCTCAAAAAATTCCATTTAATTCCTCAATATGGCTCAGAAATATTTTGAACCTCGATTTTCCAAACTGGGACCTACCACTAATATGGGCCCACAAGCCGATTCCTCTAATTTTTTCCACCTATAATGTACCAAAATACATGAAAATTTATATGATGATCCAATCTAGATCATGTTACATTCATTAAGAGGAGAGAAAATGGATTTATCCTTAGCCATATGATAACTTGCTCCAAAATCAATAAGCCACTCATTAGAACAAGAAGTAGAAGTTCCATTGAAGGAGAAACTAGAAGCAAAACGTGCATGTTCGTGAGAAGAAGAGGTAGAAGAAGAAGAATCAAGATTGATGGTGTGCTTCTTCATCATTTCTTCTAAGGACTCCATTTTTTAAAAACATTTGGACTCAATATGACCATCTCTCCCACAAAAAGTGCAATGCATGTCAGTCTTCTTACTTTTAGATTTTTCTCCTTTGTCACCATTAAGAGTAGAAGTTGGTGGAGAGGGTTTGGGACCATTTTTTTCATATTATTGCAAGGATGTTTCTTCTTGGGATGCTTGTTTTTATCTTTCTATTGGGCCACTAAGGCTTTGTTAGATGTACCTGCAATGTTTATTACTCCAAATTGCAAAAGCTTATCTTTCTCTCAAATCATAGAATCACAAAAATAATCAAGAGTGAGTTCTTTATAAGAATCCCCTAGAGTTTATCTAGTGGCATAAATGGTAGATACAAATATAGAATATGTAGTACCAACCTTAAAAATAATAGCATTTATGCAATAATCATCCTTTGGATCTATTTTACTACCTTTAAGAAAACTTCTAAGTGTTTTGAACTTAGATAAATAATATTTGATGCAAGGAAAATCATTGAGACTTAAAGTCATTAACTAATTTTCAATATGGTGGTCTTGAATAACATTATGTTTACCAAACATAGCTTCAATCTTTTTCCAAGCTTCATCTTGGTCATCAATTCCTTGAAGGTGAAACCGTAAATATGGAGAGATGGACATTCTGATCAATCCACATGCTTCATCATTTTTATCATCTCATTTGGATTTCTTGTTGGCATCTATGGGGGCATATTCTTTTCCTAAGGTAATCTAGTACAATCCTTTGCTTCTTAGTGCATCCCTCCATATGGGATTTCCATGAGAAGTAATTGGTACTACTAAGAAAACATCATTTGGAGAAGCCATATTAAAAATACAGATTATATGGATTCAAAAGATGAAACTGACTATCTATATGGACAACTCTCGAAAAAATAGGATGCTTAAAAAAACAACACTGAAAATAGACTTCGGATGTGAAATTTATGCTATTTTTAAAAAAGGCATAAATGGTAACCAAAGCACCATGTGGCAGGTAGAAGTTAACCCACATCGTGATGGATGCACAAAATTCTCGTTCTTCTCTAACTTTTCCTATAAGCTCACTTTTACAACTAAGTAACTTTGAAGTGACCCATTTTTATAGAATAATTGAGAACCACTTTTACAATGAAGTTACTTTATAAATTAAAGTTGCATGCAAAAAGTAATTAAAAAAGGAATATTAAAGTTACTTTATAGTGATTCTCTTTTATAATTTAAGTGAAATGCACTTTACAATGAATTTATGAGATAACACAAGTTTGCATGAAATATTTCAAAAAGTAACTTAAAAAAGATACTTGAACTCAATACCTCTTATTAAATAAAGCAACTTTTAACCAAGTGAGCTAGAGAAAAACACACAACAATCTTAATGAAGGAGGATGGGGGTGTTGTTGTTTTTGTTGTTATAGATTCTACCTCAAAGAGCGTGCTTACCCAAATAACCTTTTTTTTTATGTGCTCATAGAAAAACAAGTGAAATTTAAAAAACAAAATGAATCTTAACAACAATGGGTTTCGATATCAATTAGTTTACCCGGAAAATGCAAGTTTTCTCTCCATTTCTTATTTAGCTCGCATACAATGTAAAGAAAAGATAATACATAGAAGAGAAAATGTTTCCTCTTTGTTTCTGATTTTTCAAGATTGCACCGAGCGCACAACAAAGAGAATACACAAATTGGAAAGAGTAGGAACCCATAAATAAAAATAGAAAATTGAAACAATAACTCTATAATTTTATTTTTTAAAAAGACATATTCATACTTTATACCTCTGAATCTGACTAAAATGGTTGTACCTTGGGAAAAAAAAAACCTTTTCAAGTGAAACAAAAATTGTTTATAATTTCAAAAAACACTATGGATGCAATGGAATAGTCCTCTCAGCCTAGAAATGCACAGAAATAAAAAATAAAATTAAAAATGCAACAACATGTCTTCAAGATCGTGATCTACAATGGGAGTAGGTATTCAAACCTTGCTTTGATACCATGTTAAAAAAAAAAGATATTCCCACACAGGATGAACACCTTCATTAACCACTCACACAATCGGATCAAAGATCAGCACACCGATGTTTTTACCTAGTTAAAACCATCAAACAGGGAAACACTCCACGACCCCAGCCAATGAGGCCACTTAACGAAATATATTAATGCAAAAGAAAAATGTTTTACAAGAGAGTTTCTCACATGATCTCCAAATAACTCTCCATGCTCTTTAAATAGAGATCATGGACCAGTTGGGTGTTAAGACACAAATTGATGTAGCCATTAAGATCAAGGAGAATATGAGTCATTAGATCACTTTATGTCTAGAACATAGCATGACCATCATATTACATAATTACAAATCCATACTAATGCATACTAAAGAAACACACTTTTACTTGAACATACATTAGACCAAGTTGATCTTAACTAACTCCTAAGTGTCTAAATATCCTAACAAAAATTAATTGATCTTTCGCTATTTATAGAAATTTTTACCCACTTGTGTATAGTTTTCTAACATTTTAATTCTAATTTGGTTATGGATTTTGGATTTCTTTGACTAATATCATGTCGAAGGACTATTTTTTACTTTTGCATGTAGAAGGAATGCATGAAGTCACTCTATTTGATATTTAAACATCAAATTGTTCATATTAATTTTGACGTAAATGAACTAGATTTGGCATATAGGTATAGTAATCATCATCTTTCATTATGCATTATCAACCTCTTTTTTATTTTTTCATAAGGATTCACCCCACTCGGTTATGGAATTCAACCATCTCTTTTGTTATTATGTGTCGTAACTTTGAGTGGTAAGCCTACCTATCATGGGTCGCAATAGTTGTCACCTTGATTTCCTTTTGGTTCCCATGCTGAATTTTATCATAGGCTTTGGAGGCCTCTTATCCCCATCACGACATAGTGTTTGAAGCTACATGATCCCTCCTCACATGTTTTCTAGCCATTCCTCATGGGGCTCCCATTTTATTTTATTTTTCATTTTTCATTGCATATCACTACTTATGGTTTTGAGTCTAATTCCCATTATAATTTGTTATTTCTAGCTTACCACTTATGCATTATTTTATTTCTTTCATTTGCATCTATTGCTTCTACATTTTCAAACCCTATTCCTAGAGCAAACATGATTATGAGGGTACACACCCTGCACATCCCTTTTTTCATGTTTACATAGGCATGTTCTCTGGGGTTGGGATGTAGTTGCATTCTTCATGACACTCATTTCCTCCACTATATTTTATAATTATTTCATTATTTTTCAAGCTTTATAATATGAAAAATACCAAAAAACAAATATTTATAAAAAGAGAGGGGGGGATCAAGATATCTATAATCATTGCATGAGGTGGTAGCAGTTCAATTATGTTTCTCTTGAATAATAAATATGTGTATCATATTTATTATTCACAACTAAGGTCTTAGTATTTCCTTAAGAGATGAACCATGATTTTTTGAGTTTATTACTCCTCGGTGAGTTACTCTTCCAATCATTATGGAGAATATTTTAATGCTTCCTGCATTGCATATTTATATATCTAGTCCCTTTTGGTGTCAACTATTTCCCAAGTCATCATTATGTTGTGCTTATGTTCAAGGGAAGTATTTAAGCATGGGGCATCCATTCCTTAGGTTTCTTAATCGTTTATGTTGGCCTTCCTTATTATCAAGTTGTTCTTAGTTTCATCAACATAACGAGGTTTTTTCTCATGCTAGTGTGGGAGGACTCATTATTTCCTTCTCAGTAATGAGTCTTCTCCTATCAACTACGATATATGTCTCTGGGAGACAGACTTAGATTCAAGAGAACCTTAGGACTTACTTTCATTATTGGTAGGTCACCTTAGTCTCAAAAAATGACATCTCAACATTGGTTTCTAATTGAATGGTTTCCCCTATGTTTGATGGAAATACCTTTATTCACATAGTGGGATTCATGTTGTATCTTGGTTTCCATTTTCATTATTGGTGGAATTTCTCAACTCTATCAATATATTTCATTATTGGTTGTTGCTTAAAGGGTCTTTTTCATGCACTACTTTCATCTAGTGTGTGTGAGAGATGTACTTGGTGGTGTGTTCCTTCAAGTTTTTGTCCAAGACCTTCAAATCATATCACGCTCTTGATACCTACTCATGTTGGTTAATGGGCAATGCCTCAATTCCCACCTTACAATAGATATCATCCTATCAACACCGACTCATTTTCTTTTGGAATGAGATTTAGATACCTTTATAGTGCCTTGGTGCTTGTAATCATTAGTGGTAATTTCCCTCCATGTTCCCTTGCTATTGATGATGGGAATACATCAATGTACCTCAAATGATATATTCTATAGGTGTTCAATGTTAATAACTTTATTGACATTTGCTAGAATTTAATTTGTAACTTGACACCCATTTTCATTATTAGTGGGTGGTGTCATATTTTTTAACAATATACATCAATGACCAGTAATCAAATGATTTATCCCAAGTTCAACTTCAAATCATTTATTTACATGGTGTAAATTCATAGATTCAATAGATTTGACTTGAATACCTTGGGTTGCAGTAGCATTTGATGCTACTACCCAATTTTCACGTATTGTGCCACCTTCTTGTACAACACCGATACCAATTTGGACAACTAATTTATCCTTTCACTTAGTTCTAGTGTTTCTCTTGATGTACATTGAGACATAGATCCATTTTGCACTTACATATGGCTTGATCTATATTTGGCATGGATCCACTATGTATCTTTGCATGGCCATGATTCTACATTCTATACATACTCCATGGATCTGTAATGTACTTGATTTGGTGACCATGCTTGTCTTTTCACTTGAGCATGGGTATTCCTACCTTGGGGAACAAATTAATATAATATTTTGGTTTTGTTTGTAGTTACCTTTTTTATCCCAAGTTTATTGGAATCCAAGTGGTTCCCGTATCCAATTCCCTTACAGTATTATAAAGTCTTTTAGCCATAAGCTTCCCTTACATTATTATAGCATTATTTGGTCATCACTAACCATTAATGACCCTTTTGACCAAGATATTTTCATTTGATTGTTTTTTCTCCACTCAAATGATTGAAAAAGGATGTTTACTTTGTATATATTTTTTTCCTTAAGGAAAGACATGTATAATACATGATTTCCCATCAAGCAAGGTGCATCAATGTTCTGGTCATCTCATCAAGTTTTGGGTCAGATTCTGTTGGGTTAGAAGAAGAAGAAGGGACCTCTTCTTTTTGTCTCTTTTTTTCCCTGTCGTATTTGGTCTTTAACTTTTCTGATGCCAGAATATTAGACTCAACCTCAAGGGTTGCCTCTTGTATAGATAGCAAAGTGGTGGACGTTCTCTCCCTTAACAAGAGGGAAAATTCAGCATCAAACGCATTTGCAAATGTGATCTTGGTTGAGGTTTCAGTGGGCTTGATTTCATCAGGGGTCTTGTTGTACATCTTATTAAACCTCTTAGTGAAATTTGATATAGACTCACCATTCTTCTTTCTTAAAGCCCCAAACTCAGTGATGTAGTACAGGTAATCCCTCCTATCTTCACATTATTTAAGAAATGCTTCATCCCATGCCTCTATACTTGCAATGGAGTCTAGGGGAAGACCACAAAACCACTTCCTTAACTCTCCATCCAAACTCTGCACAAACAGCCTTATCCAAACATCTGCATGTTCAATGTTAAATTTTTCTGCAAAGTTGCAAAAATCTACTAGATGTTTCTCAGCAGTGACATCTGCTTCACCATTGCACCTAGGAAGATATTTCATGTAGTCTCCTATTGGAAATGCATTTAGCTTTTGAGGCAGCACTAATGGTACATATCTGGTCGTAATGATGATTTTCATCCTATTTACAGCCATATTTGGGACAACTGAGCTTTGAGGATGAGGAGGAGATAATGGGGTGGTTGCTTGAGAAGATGATGAGGTAGAAGTTGAGGCTGGAGATATCTGAGCGCTTATTACAAGGGGATTTTCAAAAATAATAATGTTAGGCTGCTTCTTGTTGAGGACAAGGCCATCCTTTTCAGATGCAATCCTGCCTTTGGATGGTAAGGGATGTCTCTGAGTAAGTGTATATTTCCTTAGTTTTTTCTCTGGATCAGAAGCTATTGTGTCACCATTTAGATCGAGATTAGATTTTGAGGCTTTAGTATGCTCAATGTTTGCTTTCTTGAATCCCTTCTCGAGAACCAGAGTTCGTTAGTAGATTTGCATTCAGTGGAGTCGCCAGGTGAAATATGGAAGTCAGTTTTTTGCCTGATCTTTGTTCACCATCAAAGATCATATATGATCATTGTTCTTCTCCCAGGGAAATATTGTTTCCTTACTCCATTCCTCGAAAACGACGCCAGAAGATGTTGGTCCTAAGGTCTCCACCTGACAGCTTAGGGAAGAGATAGGCCACCTCATTTGTTGGAATGATTGTTTTTTTTATAAGTTTGGTTTATTTTGATGGTCAACTGATGGATGAATTTCAAGGGCATGTATCTAATTGGAAAGTTCAACAATGTTCACCACAATGTTTCCCTTAGCCAGTGGCATTCATTCTATTTTAGTAGATACAAGATATAAAAGTAGAATAGAAACACTGACAAGCATACAATTTGTCACTTGCAGATAGAAATTTTAGATCTAATACATTGCATTAAACTTAAAAAAACATTTGAAATACACTTCTCAACAGGTTGTAAACACTTTATTTGAAAGAGAAAGAATATTTTCTTTGCAAGACATTAAACATGCATCCAAACAAGAAGAAAAGACAAGCAAGATTGAGAAAAAGATAGTCTGTTCAACATAAATTATATTCACTGAGTAGAAAACTTTGCAGAACTTACACTTCATAATCCCAATCTATATCTTGATAGGTTGATACCCAAAAATGTTGAATCTATTTAAATTCACATATTCATCTATTTATCCACAAAAGGGATTCGAATTCCTATCTCGGATCTAAATTCTAGAGTTAAGTTATGCATTACATTCAGACCTGTAGATATCAACTTCACCATTCAGTTATGATTACAATTGATGAACAATTCTTTAAACTGAGTGAAGTAAAGTTTAAGTGTTAGTTTGTAGGGATAACTCCCCTCTTCTGGGCCCATTACTTCAACCTAATCAAAACATTGTTTTTATCAAAAGATTTGTATTACAACTAGTTCTAATATCTCCAACTAAAACAAAAATATTTCATAACTAAAACTAGAGTCACTACTGATAACTAGAGTGTAGGAGTTGCATCACAAAAGTCTTCAAAGGCTGGAACTAGTTGTTGACTTTGCATGGATCCACACATATGCCACTAGCTAGAGAAAGAAACCTTCAACACTGGAATAAAACTTACACGGGATTCAGATTCCCTTACTTGTTGACTACACAGACTTAGATGATTTCTTTTAGGAACATGCAGGTCTTTTGATGTTTCTTCTACAACTTTTGGTACTTTCTCTGCAGTCTTGAATGTTGCATCTCAAGAGATTGATATTGTTGTTGCAGCTCTTGAATATGCTTCCTCATACTGTCATTATGTTGATTCAGGGTTTCCACCTACTACTTACCATCCTCCATCTCTTATACTTTAGGCTTGATCTCTGCTTTCACTCTGTTGCCATTTTTAAGTTCATGATTTTCATCAGTAGCATGCACGTTGAGATCAATGGACAACTTAGATTTCTTAGGTCTGATCTCATACATGTGATTCTTCTCAAGTTTGTCTTCAATTTTTTATTTCACGGGCTCATGTACCATCAACATTTTCCCCTCTGCCTCTAGTTTGGTCTCTTATAAAACCTGGTCTGGGACATGCTTTGTTTCTGAACCAGTTTATTTGAAATCCTTCTCAGGGTCTGGACCAATTTTCACCAAATCTTGCTATGGGTATGCACCAGTGATGAACTCTGCTTCCAAATAAATAGGTTTAACACCCGAGGTCTGTCCCTTGTTGCGCTTATTTCTGGTCTTTCCTACTGGCATTTCCTTCAAGGTGTGGATGGCCATTTCCTCCATGTTGGTAAACCTAGAGGGCTCTTCATTAGTGTCTTGATCTTCAATTAAAATAGGCTTATTCTCCTTGAGGGATGGATCAAACAAGGCTTTGGAGTTTATCCTTAATTGGTTGGTCAACCTGGTCCACTGATTTGGTTTGCTTGGCATTTCTAGGACCTGTTTCCCCTTTTTCTTTCTGCCCTGTTTTGCCTCAGGAGGCTCTTCAATCTGTCTATTAAATGACACAAATTCAATAGTAACTACTTCAGGACTAACCTACTTCTTCCTCTATTGTTTTCTTTCTTTTAGTTTAGTAGTTTTTCTTCCTGCATACCAGTGGGCACAGGTTCGACCTCAAGATGCTTAGGAAATGGTTGGACTGTTTGACAAACCTATTGTTTACCCTTTTTGACATTATTTCTGACATAAACTTTAACATCTTCCTTGGTCCTCTGTTTCACTGTGGATGACCTCAATTGCCTTTGAGGTATTTCCTCTTTTTCTGGAGTGATGAATCTTTCTTTGTCTGATTTGGTCTTTCTTTTTGCAAGTAGGGTTTTTTCATTATAATGTTGGGTGTTTTTTTATGATTTTCCAGGCTATGTGGAAACCCTAGCTTCCTGGGGAACTTCAATTTCTTGTTATGATGGTTATTGTTCAATTTTTGTCTCTTTATGTTGTTGAGTGTCTGGATATTCATCCTATAACCCTAGAGACACTAAAAGTTCTTCCCAATACATTCCTAATTCACTGAGAGAAAAAAGAACCAGTATTTTTATAAATCCCTGATGGTAGAGGCTTTTGTGAGCAGTTTCTATATAGTTCTGGACTCGTTTGGACATCTTGGTTAGGATTTTAAGTAGGTAGAATGGGAGGTTCATATCTTTGTCGCAATTTAAATGCATGAGAAATTTGATATGATACCAATGGACAATTGAAAACCTACCTTCTCCATTGATGTACCTCTGTATTGCAGACAAGATGCCCCTCCATTCCTCTTTCAACTAATGGATCGGGATGCCCTGGCTCCAATCAGGGTTCTGATGCTCTGCTACCAAGAACTGATTGCACACCTTAGCCAGTGATTTCCCTTTCTTGAACCACCTCTCACCACTGATAGGGAGGGCACATGCTCCAACAATGAAATGCTATGTTATGTGGATGGTTATATCCCCAATTTGTGTCTAGAATCCATCAAAGTTATGTGCAAAGATCAGATCGATTTTTGTGTGGTGTCCATTGAAGGAACAAATGAAATTATACCACTAGCTCCTTATTAAAATGTCCATGATCTCTGGTATGGCCTCGAACAACTCGATCCATGTTGGCTTTGCCCTGCTTAACTACCACCTCTCTCATGGTGGTATCATTATGCCCCAACTGCCTCTGTTAACAATGGTGGTTGAGGATATGCATTGCTTAGGGTTCACTCAAAACCTCCAATGAAAAATGCACAGGGGAACAATGCACAGGATTTCGAGGGTAATAGGAAGATGTGAGCGTGATTTGGGTGCCAACACACTTTATTCAAATTTTAAAATATGTTTAAGTCATGAAAATTCAATAAAACATAGTTTGTCTGTTGATTGCAAGAATGTTGGCATTCTTGCAATCAACACTTTTGCAGTTGTAGGCCTAGGTTAACCCTCTTGTGATCCATCATTGATATAAACCATGGTGACAGGACTTATCGACACTCAAATCAAGACTTGACTTAATCTTATAAAGAGCAAAACAACTAACATAGGCAAAGAAGGGATGACATAAAACAAAATGACTTAACACACAGTGAAGAAGAAAAACTAACTAAGAGCTAAGTTGGAAGGTGGATAGGTTGGTTTGATGAGTAGAAGGAAGTGGTGGATGCCTAGGATTTAACAGGCACCAAGACGTGGCCATCCTAATCTCATTTTAGTGGAGAACGACACATTTAACCCTGATTTATTTGGCAATTGACAATTAAATAAGTGTTTACATTTACCAAGTTCATAACTACAACGTGATAGATGAATAATCCTTCTAAATACTAGTTGTAAGTGTGGTTGGTTTTTTGTTGAAATTTATGAAGATATTAAGTTCGATGATAGTAAAGTTTAAACATTATCAAATTACAAACCATGACCTTCGATGTGTGTACACTTACCAATGGTGTATGTCTACTTACCAATGTAACACTAAAACATTAACTCGTTCAAAGAATATGTGAGGTGACTTAGGGAAAGAGTTAGCATAATATCCCTTAAGGATATAAAAGCTTTATATGAGATTAGTTAATAATTTAACAATAAAACATTTAACTATGGTATTTAGAGAGTTTCAATAAAGGTAAGAAGTAAATTTACATGAAATGCAAGTTGTCTCTAATCTTTAGAAACATGACATGCCTATCATATCTATGCATGTAAGGATGTGTAATAAAGCGAGACAATGTGAATGAAATCATTTTAGGGGAAGTTAAAACGTAAGTAACAACACTTGTGATTGAGTGAAGAATCATGTAATGATGCCAATTGGTGTGAGTTCGGAATTGAATCATGATATTGGAAGTGAGCGAGCCTTTAACCTATTATGGCAACACTATGACCATTAGTTAAGAATGTCAAACGATTGTTTGCCAAAACAATTAATTCAAGTTTTACAATGGAAATATTAACATTTATAATATTAAAAATATAAAAGTTATAAATTATATATATAGAAATTATCTAACATTCAAATTAACCATTTCTATGTATATATATACGAAAACTATACTATCTAATATTTAAATTAGTCATTTCGAACAATAATTTAATTTAATTATTATACTTAGATTTTAGTTAAAAGTGTTTTTTTATTTCATCAAAAAGGTTAGAATTTAGTTAAAGTGCTTTTTATTTTATGTAGAAGGTTAAGAAACGTGACCATATATTTGGATAAGTTCAAATTCAATATAAAACTAAGGTGGTTATACAAGCCAAGTTCGTTATAGAAGTAGTGATTATCATAACAATCTAATAAACTTAAAAAAAAAAAATGTTATTGTTTTTCTAATTTTATTTATATAGTTTTATTTATAATTATTTATTTTATTTTATTTATATATTTTGGTTTTTAATTATTAATTTTATTTTTGATAAAAAAAAATATTTTTATAAATTTTAATTTTTTTTTTAATTTTTTAATTTTTTTTTTGAATTTTATAATACAACAATTATTAAATTATTCATCAATTTTTTAATAAATTATTAGTTTATATTTTTTAAGTAAAAAAATTACAAAGGATTTATATGATATAAGTCACAAAAATACAAGCTTTTTATGGAAGGGCTTGTCATGCCTAAAACCAAACTTGTGTTTCAACTTTTAGATTATTAGTTTATGTCCTTGATAGCATAACAATTTCACTACTATAACCAGGAGTGTCTGGACTTTATTTAGACTTAAACATTACATACTTCAAACTTGGGATTTAATTACAGGGTTTTCGACTATTTGATTGACAAAATCAAAGCCGTGACTCTTTGATTGAAAAAATCAAAGAATTAAAAAACCAGAGCTCAAACTCGTCAACCTGTTGCATGGATAAGAGGATCCTTGTCCTTAGCTTCCTTGTGTGCCATTCCTGGAACTGCTTGGTCGTCCACCACAATAATCGTTTTCTCTTTAGTCCCCTCAAAACTGGAGGTTCCTTCGGGCTATCTCTTTGGCACACCCTCGTCTCCATCATGACGAACTCTAAACCAAATCCCGAAATGGGCTTTGCATAGGAGCTCAAATTTTCCCTCAAAGAAATAAATATCATGTTGGGTTGCCCCATTCTTCGCTTGATGTTGCACCAATGCCTGAGCCACCATCACCCTCATTATCTAGTAAGTCTCACTTTTGGGTTAGGAACCCAATTCTTAACTTCTGCTAGTTTTTATTTAATTGTAGTCGCTTCCCGCTTCTCAGACTCTGAGTAGAGGCTTTGAAACCAGATTCCCACCTCCCCAACAACTTGTGCCACTATGGTTTGAGCCATAAGACTTGCCAACACAAGTGGATCCACCTCTCCTATCATCCTCTTGAATTTTCTCTGGTCACCTTTTGAATCTCATCTCGTCATTGTGTTGCAACGCCAAACAATGACCACATCCCAATGTGACAAGTCAGTCTCAATCTTATACCCCCACAGAACCCAGGACCAGTTGTGATTGCTATCATCGGGAGGGAAGCCTGTTCGAGCACCTCTCGACTTCCACTGCAAAATCCAAGCCTGATCAGAAGTGTTGGAACAATCCAAGGTGACAAAGCCCCCTGAACCCAACTCCTTCAAATTTTTCTCAGCTACCACAACACACAGGTTTCCTCACTTTCTTCAGCTTGGAGATGCACATGTGATTCTTATTCCTCCCTTTTATGTCTGTTCAACCCCTTTAATTTAACCCAAGGTTTCGATGTCACCCCCAGCTCTTGACCTCCCCACCTCATTCTACCATGAGTAACCAATTATATCCTTCGTCCTCGAGCCCATACCTCTCCATGTCTCCTCATCACCAGGTTTGTAATGTCATGGTACTCTTCCAACATCTCACATTAGCTCGATTGTAACTCCATTAAGCGTTGTTGTATCTTTCTATTATAAATGTTGTCCTTTCCACACTTGTGTTTGGTAGTTATCCAAGTGTCGACACATTAGCGGCTAGAGACTCCACATAGGTGTTATCACCCCATTTGGGTGAATTATTAGTTTATATTAGTTTATTATTTATTAAATGATTTTTTTTTCAAATTAATTTATAAAAATCACTTTTTCAAATTACTGATTAAAATGTCTTTTATTATAAAAATTATTAATAATAATTAGTTATAAGAAAATTTTGAATATATAAATATCCATATATCAAAATATAGTGAATTATTATTATATTTTTTACATATTATATAATTAATATAAAAAAGATATGTATAGATTTGATTTATATATATATTACACATAAAAATTGGGTTTAAATTGAGTGGTTGAGAGTAATGATTGTCATTTTCTCATATTGAATTTTTTTTAAAGTATATCTTTATAATAATTTTAAATTTTGTTGATAATTAAACCATCCAATTTAAAAATAAATACATTATCAAAATTTCAATATTAATTTATCTTTAAAAAATATATTATTATGAAAAAAAAATTCATTAATATAATGAGCATTCACTTAAAGTAAAATCATTCAAACAAAATTAAATATGGTTAATCTTCTCCGTAAAAAATGAGAAATTGTTCTAATATTCTCTATAAAACATGGCATTGACTAAACATTGATAAAATAGTTCAAAATATTGAATGTTGTCACTATTGAATAGAATAATGTAACCCGTGATATAGTGTATACGACCAGCCACAATATACACTCAACTTTTATGTCCATATCTACCTTACTTTCACGTGCCTTTGTTTATAAACCCTAAATTGATTGATGGACATTCCAAAATATGTTTTCATTTTTTTAATGTGTTGTGTTCTTTTACGTTACTTGACGCACGTAATGAAATGACAAGCAGCGAAAAGTAACAT
>JZKD02S1749290.1:88192-113388 GCA_000966675.3 Picea glauca | reverse complement strand
TTATTCTTCTTGCTCCTTACTACCCACTTAGGATAGTGTATCTTTAGAATAGAGTTAGATTAGCTCTTTTTGTTTTCTACATAGTAGCTTAGAAGAGCTTCAAAGAAAGTATCATTTCAAGGAAAAAATCCCCCTTAGTGGCAGCCGATCCCACATACCACTGAGGATTTCCATCCCAAAGGAGTATAGGCCTAATTGAGGCCTTTGATCAACTAATTTATCCATGTTGACTGCCAGGAAGTTTTCTAGGCATCAATACGTAGGGACTTGCATCGCAAAGCCAATTTCCAAAATACCAAAGATTTTGGTTCATGTAATCCCTTATAATTCAATACAAATCAAAGTATATATTGATTCAAAATGGACACATTAGAGCTTGAAATCATGAAATAGATTCATTTTCTAATTTTCCTACACATTAATAAAAACAATTGTATTCATGCAAGAATATTGTGCTCTCTTCTATACATCAAGGACAAAATTTGCATCTCGATGAAAATTTAGTATGATCCATACTTTCCCTCACAAAGTCCTGAATGCCAATCATGGGTAAAAATTGCAGCCATTGCACTATCAATTATATAACATGTTTCAAGTGTTCAAATATAGATCTAGAACATACTAAAAATTATGCAGAGGAAAGTAGATATACATTTAGAGTGTCATTGTTATACCATAACCCTTGAAATATTTTCTAGGTATACATTCTTCCATAATATTTTGTAGCATATCCTCAAGTAGTGATTACCTCCAATGGGTGCACATGTAAATGAACTGCATGGAATCACTCCAAAGTACTCCAAAATATTTCCATGAATACTAATCCCCTCCTAATTTGTGCTTGTTGATATTCAATTGCAATGCACCCTTTGTACTAAATGCTCAAGAACAACTAGATGTGGGTATGGGATACCCAAATCATTTGTAGAAATTCAATCCATGGAACTGCATGTGGAGTTGTAGCAAATCACATGCATTGTGAGGATCAAACTCGAGACCAACTACATGTGGATATGACTCCTTCACCAAAATGCTAGATTGGGGCATTCAAGATAGGCACTTCATCCAAAATGTATTGATTTTTTGTTTTTAACACCTAATACCCAGTGATTATGATGCATAACTGCACTTGAATGTTTATGTGAATATGTAATATCATAATAGCCAACATGCCTCATTCTATCCAAATCCCATATTTAAGCCTGCAATTGTAACAATTTTTTAGGTAAAGGGATCATGTTATCAATGCAAGTTATTAATTTATCCAACTAGAATTTATATGTATGTGAGTAACCAACATATATGCATGTTTAATATATCCCCAATAAACCAATTGAGTATGAACACCATTAGCAACAACTACAATTCTCAGGGTCTCCATTGGGAGTAATAACTCAAGCTCTTAGCCTAATAATTCAAAATACATGTATATGTATGGCCTTCTTTGAAGAATCAATATGAACTTGAATGGCATGCATTTTAAACAATGAGCCAACAAGAATTACATTTTTTCTTACACAACAACTATAACATGATATTTAACCTATGCAACCCCCAAGCTACACAAAAGTGGTTTCATTTCCTATAAAGAGATATTGACCAACAAAAAATTGTATTCCCTTTTTTCACTATTTGGCAAGCACATCATAAGTCACAATGAGATATTGAGTTTAAAAGTGCTAAACATATCCCATACACAATGGTATCTCTTGAAATCTCATTTTTTAACTAAATGTTGCCATCTCATTGGTTACTTAGTTGCACTTAAATATCATTGAAAAGGTTCTTCAATACATAAATCTATCATAACTTTGGTGACAACAATAATTCTCTAAAAATATACCCTACTCTGCAAATCATACCACTAAAAACTAGTACTTCTAATTTTTTCTAATTTCTTCCAATTGCATCCATCATACAATGTGAAACAACATGATGTATCAATGGTATGTCATTGCTATTCACATTTAGTTTTTGGGTCTAATTGGAATAGGACTTGTATAAGATTTGTCTCGATGACCTATTGATTTGAAGACATCATTCCTACTGGGCTATATGCCAAACAATAGGTACAATGACATTATTTTAATGTAATGGATGTCCTTTTGCAGTATTTCTTATATCAACTATTAAGAGGGCTTAAGTACATACATTTAGCAAATATTCTACATAGAGATTTAAATCCCAACAATTTGCTTCTAAATGCAAACCATGACCTAAAAATATGTGATTTTGGGCTTGCATTGACTACTTCATAAATAGACTTTATGATAGAGTATGTTGTTACACGCTAGTATCATGCACCAAAAATACTATTGAATTGTTCCAAGTATACAACATCCATTGATATATTGTAAATGGGTTTCATTTTTATGGAGATACTAAAGTGGGAACCCTTGTGTTAAAATTTTGGTATTCTCTTTTAGCCATAGACAATGTCACATCATTGTCACCCAACCATAGGCATTCACTATGCCACCCTTGAGCACACTAACCTTTTCTTATATAGAATGATTCTGACAAGTCCACACTAGAACCAACATATAAACCCTAACCAAAAACACCATTGTTGCAACAACATCACAATACCAAGAGAATGTACCTCTACTAATAGAAGTGTACCTTTACCAAGAGAAGCACACAAGAGATACTAGAAAGACTGAGATTACACCATGAAAACCGTTGCACCACCCTCCTCAGATTTGTGCCTCCTGTTGTTCCAGAGTCTGTACTTAAGTCTTGGAAGTACAGTGTCTAGGCATCTGAAAGTGAGTGAGGGATAAAGATGGAAGAAAAGTCAACCTTCAGCAAGAGAATCTAGGGATGATTTATGGGTTGGCGTTGTCTAGCTTCCAACTGTTCTTGGATGTTTATATATTGTGCAATCGCTGCCCATGAACGTTCGAGTTCAACCCGGGTAGTGGTTGTTTTAAGAATAGTATAAAAAAGATTTAAGGAAATATGTGTTTGGTCTAATAGTCTGGGTTCAATATTAGGTTGTCTTGTTACAGGGACAGTCATGGAGGAACAAAATGATAAGAAAATCTCAGGGGAAATTTAGGTGTTGTCTCAATTTCGATCATATAAAAGAGAGTTTACGGTTCCAGGAGTGAAAATAGGGTGCAAACCAAAGGCCCTTTCCCGTAACTGAGTTATATTTTAATAAACATGTATGAGGTGGGAGAAAACATTAAGTTTTCTATCATGTAAGGCTCTTATCAAGGGAGAATCTCACTTATAAACAGAAGAATAAGAATGTAAAGAAATAACCCGATGAAGCATAAAATATATATAGAATTCTAAAGTGTTGACTGGTCTTATACCTGCTGATAGCTGGTACAGAGGAAAACAATGAACAATATAGAAAACCAGAATTCATTCACTATAGTAGAGGTTGTACTAAATTATATCGAAGCATTCATCAGATACGAATATGAAATGAAATGAAAAAATGAGATACAAGGAAACAAACTCATAACACAGTCGTGACGGAATTGAGAATCTTCGGATTTGCTTTATATTAACTCTCAAGAAAGAAAACCTCTATTACAATCGACACAAAAAGGTCCGGCCTTTTTTCTTTCTTTCTATGGTATATTTACACAGTTTAACATAAGATGGAATCTCAATCGTTACAAGATTTTCAGTTACAATAAGAAGGAGAAAAATCGCTCCATTTCTTCATCTCTGTCTTTATTTGGTACCAGAAGCTTGTCCTCTCACATGCTCGGTACAAGTGACACATCTTTCCACCAGCCGAGATATCAACCTTGACGGTTCCGCTTGACAGTTGGCCTCAAAAGAGTAACAATCTCCGACTAATTGCGGTAACCTTTCTTCCATCTGTCGGTCTATGATGTCAATAGCGCATAATTGGACACTGGGTTTAATCATACATCTATCTATTTGAACTATGTCTGCCATAGTTACTTGTGAGATTTCAGCCGAATCTCTTTCTTCTTTTTTGTTTATATCAAGAGAGATTTTCGCTATAATCATTTGACTCAATGTCTCAGCACTGCCTTCACTATCAATACCTAACATATTACCATCTATAGAGCCAAAAGCCTCTTCAAAGGATTTCATTACCTTCTTGGCTTGTAGTTTACCTTCTGATATATTGTGCTCCCACTCTTTCAATAAAATATTTCCTCTGGTCTGCTCCGAAATGGAAAACCTAGGAGTACTTCCTGATTCCCTGTTGTTTGTAGCTATCACAGCCTCTTGAAAAGCGACCTGAGCTGCTCCAACTTCTCTTTCTCTAACAGATAAATTTTCCAATACTTCATCAACGAGTAAGCAGTTGTCCTGAATTATCTCTACCTTGGTGAGTAAATTTCACTGGGTTGCAGAAACCCTGCTCCGAATCTCCATCGCCTGGGACTGGAACATCCCGATATCTATAACTTTACTTTCGACGATTTTCACTCTAGCCTGTAGTTGTTCAATCAAGTCCTTTTGCTGGCCCACTTGTATCTGACCGTTCTAAACTACCATCTCTGCTTGTTTGAGCCTAGTTTTGAGCAGCTCTATCTCGCTTTTATTGGCCAGCCTTTCTTGTTCTATTCCTGCACTCACCTGGTCCTTGGCAGCCTCCTCTGCCATGGCTAGTCTAGCTTCTAAGGTTTTGATGAGGCGATTCTTTCGCTTTAGCTGATTTTTCAAAACCTTGATTGAAAATTGGTTTGTTGTGGCATATACCCCTAAGGTCCCAGCTATCTCTGTAGCAAACTGTTCATTCTTCTTGTCTTTCCCATCAGTCAACACTTTGTACTTCTTGGATGTTGATCCCCCTTCCTGATAGAATTCTCTTTTTACCACAGCCTTTCTCTTCTTATCAAAGAAGAACTCATTTGGAGGGATCTCTTCCACTCTTATAGCAATTCTTCATTTAAAATGCACCCTGCGTCTATGTTTCCCTGAGTTGAATGCAAGGGAGTAATGGATGCGATGGGATCTCTGATTTTCTTAGCTAGTTACCTCGGAGTAGTAACCGAAGTCTGCTTTTTTGGCGGGTCGGGAGTCTTTATTTTTGTTTTCTGACTCCTAGTTTGCTCTTCCCCGTCCTGGTGTTTTTCTTGGCTGGGTGTCATATCTTTGCAGCCTTTGAATTCTTTTTGTTTCACCTCCACTGTACTCAGATTCTCACCCCGCAATACTACGGGAAGACAACTGCGTCAATGTTCTTGGAATTTTAGAACATCGACCCTCTCTTCAGGTGTCAGGGTTTGTATCCGAGCCAAAATCTTGGCATAAGATCTTGCGCCTCGGAAAATGTCATCCGAGGGTGAATTTTCGTGTTCGAACCTTTTGAGTCCGCAACTGGCCAAATGATTACTTACGACCCTTTGCAGATCATGCTTCTTGAATTCAATAAGAACCAATTTTAGGTCTTCCAGGGCTACTGCCTCAACTTTAGCATGCCCAAAATCTAACAAAGAATACGAATTTAAATGAACAGGAAAAGGTGGCCATACCTTCTTTGAATATCCCTTAAGCTCCTTGCTTATGCCACCGATTACGGTTTTCCTATCAACCTCATGACAAGCCATCTTGTCAGGTATAAATAATGGTAATTCATGCGGGGGAACAAAAGCCCCGAAAACTCTGAGATATGAGAATTCTACTTCTACATACTAGTCGGCTATACTGCTCAAATTCATCACTATACTGTCCAAGATTCTGGGTGGCGGGTGGCCGAAAATAGTGACATGTAGCGGTACCATTACCCAGTTAAAGATTTTATACATGAAATCTGTCGCTTTGTTTTCCCACAATTTTGAATGGTAGACGTGGATGGGCTTGGCCTCTAATGGAGTCCAACTCCAGCTCATTAAGGGAAAGGGTGTCAGAAAACACACGACGTCCATAATGTATGCAGACATAAAGAATGAAGCAATCTTTCTACTCTCCTTCTACGCACGATACTCTGTAACTCGACTGATCAAGCTATCAGACAACATTTTTGTCCAGTCGAAGGAACAACCTTCGGTGACTTGATGTATTAGAGGCACCCATTGAAGAAAGAAATGTGTGTGTCCTCTCTCTCATTTAATATGCAGGTCATCATAGCTATATATTTGAACTGTGGTTCCAAGGAAGCTATTGAATATATACCATTACTGTCTGCCCTGAACTTCGCAGGGTGTGAAACCTAATCTCTGATTAAAATGGACATAGTCTTGTCATATTGCACACATTCCTTCTGTTTGAAGTTCTCCAAGAATTCAGCATTGTATGTAAGGTCTGACACAGTAGGAAACTTGTACATAGCCTGTAGTTGTTCAGGTCTGAAAGTCCCTATGGTGACATTCTATTCATTGATGATGGTTCTGGTTGGTATGTCCACATGGTCTAATGCCCACCGGACCATATCATAGTAAGGGAGCATTTGTGGCCTAGCCTCTACTTTATGCATTCCAGATTGGACAACGATCTTATATTTTATGGTCAGGTCATCTTTTTCATTGTCATTGGAATCATCAGAATAATCTACTAATTCGGCCTGTAGAACATCAGAAACAAACGACCAGGTCCGAACAAAGTCGACACTTCGAGGTGAAGTATCAGCGACATTGTCTTAACCTTGTCCCGAAACCTCAACGTTGGCTTTAGACGCTTTTCACGGGGCCATGGCGGGGGATCCTGCTTTAGCTCTTCTATGGTAAAAATATGTATACATACAGAAATTAGTTCGTTGAGAAAATTTTGCTCTGCGTAATATAGAAATGAATTTGTGATAACAAGTAACAACTCTATATATTCAACCATTTAAAACTCGGTACCTTTCAAAAACAAAACGGTCAAATCATGTTTAAATATAAATTTAACAATAAAAACACAATCCTTACTTGTCGATTCGCCTTGTTTCTAATTAATGCCATAAATTTTGGCAGTTTGAAATGTCAGTTGGCGTAAGGAAAAATTAAGACTGCCTCGTAGACTGTGCATGCTCCATTTCTTGAGGAAGAGATTTAACCATATGGAGATATAAGATTACTTTGCACATTTGAATTTAGAAACACATGAAGCTTCTTTTCCCATCATTTTACTTAGTTTTGAATTTAATTTTTAGTTTTATTTCCAGTTTATTTTTGTTTTTAATTTTATCTTAAATAGATTTATTTATTATATTTGGTCTAAAAATAATTTATTGTTTGGATTGTAGGTGAAATAGAAGATTTTAAGCCTAAGATCAAGGAGAAGGAAAACAAATTCATATAGTTATAAAAGAAGCATGAATATAGAATTGAGAGGAGCGAAGAGGACGTCCCGGTGTGAAAGGATGTTGCACTATGGTGAAAATTTTGTAGAGAACTTGAATTTAATAGAAAACTTGTGCTATCAAAGTTTTTTTCTTGAAATCTTTTGTATTATGAGTTAGAAATAGATAATTAAGCTTGTGCACTATTGTCGAGTTTGGAGTACCTGGTTCAAGGCTATGAAGTCTTTTAATTGTATTCATTTTTGGTACTATTATCATTTTTTATTATAACGAAATACGTCCTTCTCCTTTGACTTATTCTATTCCAGATATGTATGATTTTGTGTATTTTTCATTGTTGTTAATATATGTGAATTTATACTTGTTTAAAACTAATGATAAGCTGTCTTTCATAGTTGGTAAGAATTTGTCATTCATTGAATTTGGGTATACATGTTTGTGTTTCTTAGTAACTATTTATTGAATAAATCATTGATATGTATTTTCCTTAATCTTGTATTCAATTTTTCTTTATCCTCCATGTCTAGCGTGAGTATGCATATTTGTCTTTTCTTAGTAACTATTTGTTGAGTTCATGCTCGCATGTGTTTGCTTTAAATGTTATTAAGTTATATAAACTATTTCTATAGCTTGGTAGTGTATTCTTATCTCATGTTTAGTTTATGTTGTTCTTTTTGCTTTTTACTGGGACACTATGAACTACTTTTTTATCCTAGTTAGGATAGTGTATCTTTGGAATAGAGTTAGATTAGATCTTTTTTTTTTCTACATAGTAGCTTAGAAGAGCTTCAAATAAAGTATCATTTCAAGGAGAAAATCGCCCTTAGTGGAAACTATGCCCACATACCAATGAGGATTTCCATCCCAAAGGAGTATAGGCCTAATTGGGGCCTTTATCGAGTAATTTATCCATGTTGATTGCCATGAATTTTTCTAGGCATTAACACCTAGGGACTTGCATCGCAAAGCCAATTTTGAAAATACCAAAGCTTTTGGTTCATGTAATCCCTTATAATTTAATACAAATCAAAGTATATATTGATTCAAAATGGACACATTAGAGCTTGAAATCATGAAATAGATTCATTTTCTAATTTTCCTACACATTAATAAAAATACTAAAACTTATGCAAAGGAGGAAAGTAAATATACATTTAGAGTGTCATTGTTATACCATGACCCTTGAAATATTTTCTAGGTATACATTCTTCCATAATATTTTGTAGCATATCCTCAAGTAGTGATTACCTCCAATAGGTGTACATGTAAATGAACTTCATGGAATCACTCCAGAGTGCTCCAAAAGATTTCCATGAATACCTATCCCCTCCTAATTTGTGCTTGTTGATATTGGATTGTAATGCACCCTTTGTACTAAATACCCAAGAACAACTAGATGTGGGTATGGGATACCCACATCATTGGTAGAAATGCAATCCATGGAACTGCATGTGGAGTTGTAGAAAATCAAATGCATTGTGGGGATCAAACTTGAGACCAACTACATGTGGATATGAATCCTTCACCAAAATGCTAGGTTGGGGCATTCAAGATAGGTACTTCATCCAAAATGTATTGATTTTTTGTTATTAACACCTAATACCCAATGATTATGATGCATAACTGCACTTGAATGTTTATGTGAATATGTAATATCATAATAGCTAACATGACTCATTCTATCCAAATCCCATATTTAAGCCTGCAATTGTAACATTTTTTTAGGTAAAGGGATCATGTTATCAATGTAAGTTATTAATTTATCCAAATAGAATTTATATGTATGTGAGTAACCAACAAATATGCATGTTTAAACTATCCCTAATAAGCCAATTGAGTATGAACACCATTAGCAACAACTACAATTCTCAGGGTCTCCATTGGGAGTAATAACTCAAGCTCTTAGCCTAATAATGAAAAATACATGTATATGTATGGCCTTCTTTGAAGAATCAATATGAACTTGAATGGCATGCATTTTAAACAGTGAATCAACAAGAATTACATTGTTTTTTGATGCAACACCCCTACCTTAGCAGGGTCTGCATGACCTCCTGATCTTTGGATCTTTCTATTTCCTTGAGCCAAAACAGCTCCTTAGTTCCCACTAGAATCTTCAATGCATAGAATACCATAGGTCCTTCTTAGAAGTTACGTCTGCATGAACAAGCACTAGGCTCGAACTCCTACTCCATGTGACCACTGACTTAACCCGAAAAGGTGTTTCGAATTTCATGAATTCGCGATTTCTATTGAGTCCCCCTCACTCCTTCGATTCCCAAAACCCCGAAATGGGTTAACGGGTCCACTAGATCCTCCTTTATGCCTCAACCATATGACCTTCGATCAAATCCCGGGGTCCACCTTTGTGCGCATCGGGATTGCACTACTTACGAGTTCACGATGCTACTCCTTTCCTTTACCCAAAGTCCAAACTCATGAATCATTTGCTATGGATCAACGGTCCTGATTCTTCCCCGATTTGACAACCCAGATTGTGTTGGATTTGGTGTGTCGGGGATTCTCGATAACAACTTCCTCCACACTTCCAATTTCTGAAATGTTGAAACTCAAAGCACCAAATCAATGACTCTCATTGATTCATATTTAACAATTGCTATCCATCCTGAGCTTGCAAGTGTTGAAAGGAACTCGGTATTAATCTCCTCGCTGATCCACTGGATCCAACGGTCCATGGAAAATCGATGTTTCTCCCTATGAGAATATCAACCGTCCATTCAAGTTCTCAAAGACTCTTGGCCAAATAATTTGGCATCCTTCCTCTTGAGCTTGGTTCTGTGAGGTAACTACGACCCTCGTTCTTCCTTTCAACTTTCCAAGACTCTATCCCTATGGAACTTGATGGTGGCTGCAAACTCAAGGATTCTAAGGGATTCTTGCACACACTCCTTGCGACCTTCACGATAATCTATGATTATCTGAAATCCAACTCTGTGCACTCCTTATGGCCTTCATGATACTCTTTGATTATCTAAAATCCAACTCTGCACACTCCTTACGATAACATTCTTCACCCACTCACTTGGTTGGATAGGGTTAAGACTTCAATGGCATGCACACACCTTGCACGGATTTGTGCTATACTTTCACCTCTGCTGGTATGAGAACAACGATATCCCTCCTGAGATTTCTGAGATAAAACTCAGAATCTTGTCAACGCACTCCTTGCGGACCTCCACTGCACTCCTTGCAGGAATTCTCAGGAAGAGAAACAATTGAAACTCATACTCTCCCTCTCATAGATTTCATACATTCAACATGAAATCATACACACAAAATATTGAAACAAATGCATGATAGAGCATATAAGAAAACTGTAAACATACCATTCAATAGATGTAAACAGTATTCATAACAACACCATTAAATTGAGTCAAAACATTCTTATATTAACTCAAGTGCTTCTGTACATGGGTTCTATAGCAACAATTATCTACTTATACAACTTCTACAGTCTCTGTTCTTCTTCCCTCTCCTATTCTCTCCAGCTTCTACTCTTACAATTGAGAATCATTGATACAATACATATACTAGGGATATTTCTTGAGTTTTCCCTCCTACAACCTCAAGCTATCTTATCGAATTAAAGCCTACATCTACTTTACATTGATTACATTAATTGTCTACAACCGACAGATGAGACAAATCTCTCAAGATCTGTGTTCCAATCCCCAAAACATTTAAGATCACCTATGTCTCTCCAGATATTACATTAATGTGCCATCCTTTTGAAATTCAAAAATATCTTCAAAATGTGTGTTGGTGTGTATCCAATTGTCCTCTACTTTGCTTGCTTGCGATGCTCCTGCATCATTTTTACACAAAAGATATAACATGACATTTAAGCTATGCAACCCCCAAGATAGACAAAAGTGGTTTCATTTCCTATAAAGAGATATTGACCAACAAAAAATGGTATTCCCTTTTTTCACTATTTGGAAAGCACATCACAAGTCACAATGATATATTGAGTTTAAAAGTGATAAACATATCCCATACACAATGGTATCTCTTGACATCTCAATTTTTACCTAAAAGTTTCCATCTCATAGGTTACTTAGTTGCACTTAAATATCATTGAAAAGGTTCTTCAATACATGAATCTATCATAGCTTTGGTGACAACAATAATTCTCTAAAAATATACCTTACTTTGCAAATCATACCACTAAAAACTAGTACTTCTAATTTCTTCCAATTGCATCCATCATACAATGTGAAACAACACGATGTATCAATGGTTTTTCATTTCTATTCACATTTAGTTTCTAGTTCTAATTGGAATATGAATTATATAAGATTCGTCTCGGTGACCTGTTTATTTGAAGTCATCATTCCTACTGGGATATATGCCAAACTATAGGCATAATGACAATATTTTAATGTAATGGATGTTCTTTTGTAGTATTTCTTATATCAACTATTGAGAGGGATTAAGTACATATATTTAGAAAATATTCTACATAGAGATTTAAATCCCAAAAATTTTCTTCTAAATTCAAACCATGACCTAAAAATATGTGATTTTGGGCTTGCACCGACTACTTCAGAAATAGACTTTATGATAGAGTATGTTGCTACACGTTGGTATCATGCACCAGAACTACTATTGAATTGTTCCAAGTATACAACATCCATTGATATATTGTAAATGGGTTTCATTTTTATGGAGATACTAAAGTGGGAACCCTTTTTTTTAAATTTTGGTATGCTCTTTTAACCATAGACAATGTCACATCATTGTCACCCAACCATAGACATTCACTATGCCACTCTTGAGCACACTAACCTTTTCTTATATAGAATGATTATGACAAGTCCACACTAGAAACAACATTTAAACCTAACCAAAAACACCATTGTTGCAGCAACATCACAATACCAAGAGAATGTACCTCTACTAATAGAAGCATACCTTTACCAAGAGAAGCACACAAGAGATACTAGAAAGATTGAGATTACACCACGACAACTGTTGCACCACCCTCTCCAGATTTGTTTTTCCTTCTACTGCAACTATAGTGTCGCCTCTTCAAACATGTTCCCTCCTTCTTCTGAGTGAGATTATGTGGAAATGAGGTTTGCCTAGCCTCTATTTATACTAGTCTACCAAGGTGTCTTTTCATGTGGGGCAAACCTCACTTTCTGGAGCCTTTTAATACTTTATTGTTATTCTCTTTGGACCGACTTCTCTTATAGGGTTTTCACACATATGTTTAATGGTTCTCTTACTTACAAAATATTCTATTCTAAGTACAAATATTACACTTGGAGGTTATTACCTCCTGCAACTACCAAAACATAAACACTCTCTCTTAGCTAGGGAGGCATTAACTAAGATGTTCTTCATGTAATGGTATCAAACACATCCATCCATCTCACATGGTATGGGAAAGAATAACATGGTCTTTCATACCAGCCTACAGGTAGCATCACCATATCCACACAGGATATCTCATGATCAAACATATCATGTAAAAGTAGCATGGCCTAACAAGCCATCTCACGATCAAGTAGATCATGTAACAAGTATCACCATCATAGCCACACAATCCTTGTCATAGTCACACACACAGACTATCTGATGGTCATGTCACATCCATTCATCCGGGGTCTCATCATCCTTCTGGGATTTATGTCATCATGGGGCTTCAACTCGCCAACTCACACAAAATCTGGAATCTAGTTCATAAATAACTAGTAACTCATCAACTCACACAAAATATGGCATTTAGTTCATAAAGAACTAGTAACTCGTCATCTCACACAGAATATGACATCACAAGAAGTTTTGTAACCACACATCATGCATCCATAGTAGTAACCAACATAAACTGAATCCCACTAGTTGGAAAAACAATCATGATGAGACTTTCTTCTGGTCCACAATAACCATGCACTAGATCTATAGTCATAGAAACAACCATTTCATGTAGAACTAGGTAACCTGGTGGCTAAGTCTCATATGGAGTCACAAAGACAGATTTCTCACATGAATAAGTCCTCAAGGGGCTAAGTCTCATGTGGGATCCCAAAGGCTATGCTCTCATATGAATAAGTCCCACTGGTTGGCACACCAGTTTAACATGTGTACTAGACTATTTGACTAGAGTAGCAATATCTCAACTTACCAGACTATTTCACTGGAGTAACTATGCATACCGGACTATTTCACTGAAGTAGAAATATCCCAGTGTACCATACTATTTCACTGGAGTAGTTATGAGTACCAGACTATTTCACTGGAGTAGCAATATCTCAGTGTACCAGACTATTTCACTCGAGTAGCAATATCTCAATGTACCAGAATATTTCACTGGAGTAGCTATGCGTACCAGACTATTTCACTGGAGTAGTAGAGCTACATACTAGACTGTTTCACTGGAGTAGCAAACATCCAATACACTAGGTTGGCCAAGGTTGGTCCTCTAGTTGTTATAGAGGCATGATCTCCCCAAAGGATCTATGTGAAGCCTCCAACCACACAAACCAGTTGGGCCTCCACAAATAGGGAAACATGCTCTCCCTGAAGGATTTGCGTACACATCATCCTGACTGGTGCCACAGACAGTGCCCGGGCATGATCACCTGTTGTCCACACTATACCATCCTGTTATCTAGCATCATAATTGTAACATATCATACCCTATCACAAGGGTACGTCCTTTTAGACCACACCAATTTTTTTCCTGAAGTACTCAAACTTCACCTTTGACAAAGACTTGGTCAATGCATCAACTACATGATCATATGTAGTGACATATTGGAGCTTCACTGCTCCCCTCTGCACCATATCCCTGACACAGTGATACCTGATCTTGATATGCTTTGACTTGTCGTCAAACAATAGGTTATTTGACAACTTCACACAACTCTAGTTGTCACACCAGATGCAAGTCACCTCTAACTCAAGATCAAACACACCATCTAGAAACTTACAAAACCACACTGCTTCACTGCTAGTTGAAAACGTTAATATGTACTCTTCCTCAGTCGTACTAAGTGCTACAATGGACTACTTTTTGTTGAACCATGAGATCATACTCGATCCCAGACTGAAATAACATTCAAATGTACTCTTCTGGTCTATAACACTACTGACCCAATCTGAATATGTGTACCCATGAAATCTAATCTAACAATTTTCATCATACCTGAGTCCATAATCCACTATACCCTTCAGGTATCTCAACACATGTTTTTCCACAACCAATTGAACATGTCTTGGATCAACCATATATTGACTCAACCTATTCACCGTAAAACATATATCCAGTCTCGTGTTTGTCAGATACATCAATGAATCAACCAATTGTCTATACATGGTGGCGTCCACTGTCTCTGAAGAAGTATCACAAAGAAACTTCATATTCGTCACCATCGGGGTAGGAGTGGCCTTGCAATCCATCATCCAAAATCTATTCAGGATCTCCACTGCATACTTTCCTTGATTAAGGAAAATCCCATCCGGTCTCTCCCATACCTCCAGACCCAAAAAGTAATGCATTGTACCCAGGTCCTTCATCTCAAACTATGAATCAAGCGTCTTCTCACATTCACCAATGAGCTTCTCAACACTTGTTATAAATAGGTCATCCACATATAATAGTAATATCACTAGTTCACCATCCAAAACCTTGTAGTAAAGGTTGGAATAATCTTTACTCTTGGTAAATCCAAAGCTCATAAAAAAACTATTTGATATGGCATATCATGCCCTGGATTCTCTTCAAGATATCCACAACATACTTTCCTTGATTAAGGAAAATCCCATCCAGTCTCTTCCATTCCTCCAAACCCAAAAATTAATGCATTATACCCAGGTCCTTCATCTCAAACTTTGAATCAAGCATCTTATTACATTCATCAATGAGTTTCTCAACACATGTTAGAAATAGTTCATCCACATATAATAGTAATATCATTGGTTCACCATCCACAACCTTGTAGTAAAGGTTGGAATCTAATTTACTCTTGGTAAAGCCCAAGCTCATTAGGAAACTATCTGATCTAGAGTATCACGCCCTGAGTGCCCACTTAAGCTAGTACAAAGTTTTCTTCAATCCGCATACATGAGACTCCTTCTCATGTACCTTGTGACTTCTCTGTGTACACTTCTTATGAATATTGGAGAAAGTATCTCATCATAATATTCTCCCTCTTGCTGGGAGAATCCTCTGGCCACAAATCATGATTTGTAAATCTCTATGTTTCCATCAACAACATGTTTGATCTTGGAAGTCACCACGACTTCCCTTCTGGTCTCTAAACCAAGGAAAAAGACATATCCTAGTCCTTCTAACTGACTTCCTCCTCTGTTACTAAAACAAAGGAATCTTCCTAGGAGGTATCATATCTCCTCGAAGCCTCTAAATATTCGATCTAGTATCCTAAACTCATGGCACCTTTCTATCAATCCTGGAAGATGTATCTCTCTTCCATCTGAATCTGAGGAGGAATACTTTCTGAATGAAAGTCTATAGGCCACTAGATCTCTCTGAGATTAGGATCACTCTGATTATCCATACTCCCTCTGAAGCTTGACTCCCTCCAAGTGTATATAATCTTTGGATCCATATTCTCCCTCTGTGTGTGATGATTTCCTCTGAAGTGTCCTATGAATGGTCTTGGGGAGGCTAGTCCTCCCTATTGGATCATGAGGGTTGAATCCCTTTTAACTCTAGCTCCTTCTAAGTTGGTACTTGGTGGGACCACCTACCTCACCACTGGTAGAGCCATATTCTCCTCATGATATGTCTCATCAATGTTATATATCTTTGCATCCTTCAAAGTGTCACTGCAATGATTCTAGGTAGGCCCTTCTGGATCTACTAAAGCTTCCTGATGATCTGAAGAGTGATAAACTGAAATAGAGGGATTGTTTCGGTCATATTTGGATCCTTTTGATCCTTACAATCAATATCCATATGAGATACTTTGTATCTCGCAAAATTACCTTTATTCATCCTATTTTTCTTCGATACATGGATGTATGCGGTCATGTATACAACTTCTTATCTAGATAGTCTGCTCCATGTCTCAAACTAGAGACCATCTAATATGTTTCCTCCTGCAAGCATCACTATAGCTTCCCTTAGAGTTATCACCTGTGAACTGCCCTGAACAAGACCAACAACGAGGGAAAACAATATATAAGAATAATCTCTTATAAAAACAATAACGAGAACAATCTGTTGAAGGAAAATCTCCCTGCGGATAGGTAGATCTCCTCTTGAGAGCTAGACTCTTAACTCTTAAGAAAGAAGACGCTTAACATGGACACTGACTTCCTTTCAGATCTACACAAAATAATGTGCGAGGAGGAAGAAGAAAAAGAGGTACCTTTTACCGGCGTTTGTCCCTGCATGCTCCGAGTTGAGATCCAATCTTTCGCTCCTCGATGAGCCCTATAGACAAACAATAGTACAACCACTCCCTACTCTATTGATATTAGCTTGAAAATAGATCTATCTATCAGAGATAAGTTCATGTAAGATTAAACACAAACTAGAAAGAAACAGGCCAAGCGTGTCATATTAATGAGAACAATGACATAAGTAACTTACAACCTGTTGGCATCCAATTCACATTTTTCCATTGTCTCATAAGCTGCCTACACCAATGTTTTGCAAACATCAATTTTCGTCGCAATTTTCATATAAACGACATTTTTATTTTTGCGACATTTGCACATTTACCTTCGTTTTTGTTTTCACGATTGAAAGCATGAAAACTTGGTCTTTCGAAGTCGCATTAAAATTAATATTTGAATGGTCGTCATCCTTCTTGTTGATGTGCCTATTTCGCCTACATTTCACTTATCATCATATAGTTGGCAAGACCTTTTTGATTTGTATTCATGCTTCGATTGATTTTGACTTGGTCTCATTAAGTTTGTGGTGCATTGGCAATTGGATTTATATGTTCTTTAATTTGATTTGATTGACCATTGGTTTCATCAAAATATATAAGTGTTATGTTAAACCCTTGATGGATTTCATTTGATATAACACCTAGTTCAAAACTCATTGGTACCTCACTTAAACCCTTGATATGAATTGATACATCGCATGTCACATGGACAAAACATTGGTATTGGTTTTGATTTGTAAGTTTGGTTTGAAACTATGGCATAATGTTCCATTACGCGCGTTGGTTTATACACTTATCCTTGGTTTCATTGGTCGGGCAAGTGACATGATTATTAAACCATACAATAGTGGGTTGAACAACTATGTTCGCCGATGGTTGTACCATTGGCATTAACTATTATGCATGGAAGAAATAAACTCCACCACCTTCGCACGATGTCATTTATGCCTACCCCTTATCCCCGTTCCCCTCTGTTAGCTCGGGTTACCCTTCGTGCACTCTGCTCCTGTGTGGGTTATGATCCAAACCCTGGACTTACCATGTGCTTGGCTCCATGGCACCAGTCATGCAAATCGAGCCAAACGACAACCAAGCCTTGTTACTATTCGACAATTCCCGAAAAGACTTGGAGGAAAACAGATGGCTCACCTTTGTACAATGATTTGAGGGTTTTAATTTAGTTGTGGCATAACAGTTCGCCCTGAATTTCGATGGCTATAGAGCCAAGGTGGGTGAAATCCAGTTGGAAATCAATGAGGAATTTATCAGTTCTGCTACAGGGTTACCATCCTCAGGCCAGCGTTGGTTCAAAAATTCTAAGGTCGAGGAGGTTTCGTGGCCTCTATTGTTCGTCTCGCGCAAAGTCACATCTTGTGATAGTGGTATGCCCATATCCATGCTTAAAACATGATGGCATGACCTTTTGATAGTAGTCAAACAATTCGTGACCTGCGAGGGTCGATATGGACTCATTTGTCTCTACCATCTGGGTTTGTTAATGAATTTTATGGGATACCCGTTGAATATGCCCTTTTACTTTCATCATAGCCTATTTAAAATGTCGAAAAGGTTTAAAAGGGAGAAGGATGATAGTAGCTTGTTCCACCATGGACTAATTAAACTTATCATTGTTCATTACTTAAGTCTCCACGGTGATAGCTAGCGAGCTTTCATCACTCGAAATGGTTTTGATGACATAGACCCTGCCCAGGTTGACAAGCCTGTGGTGAATGAAACCAAGGCCAAGCCACCCGTGCCCTTCCATATCCTACTGCCCTCTCCTAAGCCTTTGGTCGACCCTGATATTAACTTACCAGACGTTATAACTGAGAAGGCCGAGGCTATAAAGAGGCCTATGAGAAAAAAGGCTAAGGCAAACCCTACTGCTATTGCCAAGGGTAAAAAGAACGCTCGGCTTATTTCAAGAATGGCTAGGAATAAACCTAAACCCACCACTGAGCAAAAGCCCATTGTCCTTAGTGAAGATTCAGACTCAGATGTAGAACGTTTCCTAGCCAGTGAGTACCCTTACTCACAGGGTTTGTGCCTTCTTTCACCTTATGATTTCGTTTCGAACCTTCCCCCGTGCCTAAGAAACAATCCCAGTTACCCAGAGATTAAACTGCCTAACGAAACCCTTGGCAATATAACTAAACCCTTACCTGCTCTTTCGAAACCCGGACAATCGTCCTGTGACCAATGTGATTTATGGTTGGAATAGTACTATATAGATGTTCATGTGCTTCAATCGAAAATCCAATCTCTGGAAAGTCAAGTTGCAGTGTTAACCAACCAAAGAGATAAACTTCAAGCAACTGATAGGAAGCAAAGGACCACTAGTTCCATCATATTTAAAAATGTTGAATCGGCTACAACTGTTGTCAACTCCAAAATGTCATGATCAAGCCGCCTGCTCGCCATACAGGTATGAATTTTGATATTGTTTTTGTTTTGTAAATTCCTCGGATAAATACAATGTTTTGAATTTCGTTTTCGAATAGCTCTGTGTATCTTTCGAAATAACTCTGTCATAACAACCTTCATCCTGTACATTGTTTTTCTTTGCTAAAAATAAATGAAATTTCGATTTGGTTGCACGATCTGCTCATACCCAGTTTAGTCACTGGTATATTTTATCGGATTTGATTGGTGTTCGATTGGATTTGATTTGTTCGTTTGTCTGATTGAGTTAACGAAATCGACGGTTTGTTTTCAATTTGATTCGTTTGTATCTAATCTGAACAGGAAGCTATCATGCTAAATTTAGATTACAATCATGTTTTAATTTGATTTCGTTATGGTTAGTATGTTGTGATTATAGAACGATTTCGTGAGTTTGGTTGATACGATCTTTTAATATTATGTGTCATATAATTTTCTAAATTGGGAATACAACTCTGATCGCTTCCAATTTATAAAAATGACTCTGTTTTTATGGAAACAAAACTCTCATTAAAATCCCGTGCAAACGATATTCACGCCCGAATCATGGAAGGTTTTTGATTAGCTATGACTATGTTAAACCCTCTCTATTTGATTCGCTTGATCGGATTGTTGTGTTTTTTCAGTTAGTTCGATCATTTTCATGAGTTGGATTCACATCGTAAAGCTGCTATGTTTGATTTTAATTTGCAAAACGAATTGATTGACTTTGTTATCTCTATCAAATCCAGTTATAATTCGTTTGAAAGAAATGATTTTGATCAAGGTAATATGATCTTGTCTGTCCATTTGGCTAAAACAAACGATCAGATATTTCTTATGAACCCTGTTACCAACTGATTGATCTCATTACGATTTCATTTGTGGACAGTTACACACCAATTTTGGTTTAATTCGATCATGGCATAAATTGTTTGATTACAGTTATGATCTCGTTTAGATTCGATCGTGTCTCCTGTTTATGAGGCAGCATAATAATTGCTTGCGATTTGTTTTGATTATATTGATTTAGATTTGATATGAAACGATTGCATTACTGTCTGATATGATTTTGTTCACCTGACTTTGTGGCAACAAACGAAACAGAGTACTCTTATCTCTGTAATCAGTTGATTGATATTGGTATTTTTTGATTTCAAAATGGTATAACAATTTCAATCTGAATGTTTCGTTTTCAAATATCTATTAGATGTTAATTGAATTTAATTCTTTACAAGATTTTGAATGGATTTTAATGCCGATTCTGTGTCTTATTTAGACCAGCTACAAAATCGCAAGATTCTGTAGCTAGTCTATAGAATTAATTTTTTTATCATTTTATTAATAAAATATCTTTCTAACTTGTCCATTTTTTACCCTTTTCGGGTAAAATCGAATTGCATGGGACATGTTGGAAAGTCTAGGAGATATTTGTGTGTTTTAGTTTTATTTTAGGTTCCTAGTTTAGCCAGACTTGGGATATCTTCCCAGCTTTTATGTAAACAGTTTGATAACTTCTACAGGGAGGTTTTACCCTGTAGAAGCTCTTTAAATACTTATTATTTTTTGTAATAAGGGGCATCCTCACTTGTGGGAGAACCGGGCTATGGATTTCTAATACAAACTGAGATAGGAGTTGATGTTTTGCTATAGCTTTCGCTTTCATAATATCAATCTTTTGTTTCAAGTTTATGCATGTCGCTTTGCAGTTGATTATAGACTACTTTAGTTATCATAGTCTATTGCAGAATGATATGATTTAATTAATATCTTATCCATATCTGTTTTCTTTCATTACTTTAAAAAATACAACAATTATTTGATTCAGTTAATGAATGACAGATTTCTCTTCTTCATCAATTGAATTATTTTGTATAGGTCTTTGCATACAGGTTTACCTAATTGTTAAGATTTATAAATCATAAAATTGTTGTAAGTTTTTATGTCTTGTTTGTCCTGTAATCATAATTGAAGAGCACTGCAGCTATCGTTTACGAGAAGCTCCTGGATAATTTGGAGCGGGTTTCCTCCCTCCGATCACTTGAGAAAATCATCATACACAGGACAAACCTGGAGCGTTTCTCCAGGTTAGTTTGTGACTTATTTTTGTTAATTTGTTTAGTGTAATTTAAGTAGTTTAATTAGATATATGTTTAGTTAGATGAATAGTTAGAATTAGTGTATTAATTGTTTAGTTTAGTTAGTTTTTATTTTATTTATGTTCATAAAATTATAAAATCAACAAAAAATATCTCTTTCTATCTTAGGGCAGAATACAATGATTTTTTTCAGGTTTTATTCAAATCTGTAAATTGTAGATATTGTACATTTTGTGAATAAGTTATATTTCTGTTAGTAGTTAGATAGTTAATTAGTTAGAGTTAGTATAGTAGTAGTTAGTAGATTGTATATATATAGAATAGTTAGATTAGTTTATTAGTTTGTTTTATTTCTTTTTAGTTAAATTAGTTTAGTTTTTTTTAATAGTTAATTTTTAGTTAGATTAGTTAGTTTTAGATTAGTTTTCTTTTTTATTTCCTTAGGACTTAGATTGGCTAACGGAGCCGCTAAACCCGTCAAGGTGGTTCATTCCAAACGGCTTGGGTTATTAGACAACCCCGGACCAGTTCCACTCTCTCAGTTGACGGACGGTCAATTTCGCCCATCAACACAACTGTAGATGTGAATGCAACAACTTCGTCAAGTCCCCTTTGTCTAACCCTTGCTCTAAAGATCCACGACCCGGATGACAACAACTTTACTGATTACTCTCCTCCAGTTCATCGTGTGTTTCCTATGAGATCATAGGTTTCATGCTTGAAGTTCTTTCCCCTTTCCACCATGATAGATCCTGTTTATATAGGTTTAGAGAGGCTTAACCTCTTGAGGTATCTTTAGGGTAAGTTGAGGATTTCCCTCCTTGAATCAAGGATCTTCTCCTAAGATCATGACTGAACCAGGAATTTGAATGCAACTGCCTTCCAAACTTGAAATATTTTCCCCTTATTCTCCTCAACAGATCAACTGTTGCCCAGATTAGACAACGCTCCCTCAAAAGGGGCATTAGGCCACTATAGCGCTCCCTAGTAGGCTCAAGGGGGGTGCTAGTGCTCTAAAAATATATAGCACTCCCTCAGAGGGGAAGTTTGGTGTTATAACACTCCCTAGTACCTTATAGGGGAGCACCAACGCTCCTAAGGGTGATATAGGGGGGCACTCTCTCTTAAAACCTCAGTTTGAAAGCTCCTTTCAGGTGGCAAGAGATACCTGACTTTAGTTAACCATCCCTCTTCCTCCAAATCAGGTGTTATTGTAAGTGTCTCCTTAGTGTCGTCACCATGGTAATATGATTTGCTTGACATTTGCGACACTTGTGAATCAACATGTGACACTTGTGAACAACATGCGACACTTGCGACAGTTGTGAGCAATATGTGACACTTGCGACACTTATCAAAGAGAGTAATGTTGATGTGTAACACAATCGTCATAGTAGATCCTTCTCAGATCTATCACTTGTGACCTCCCAGAAAGAAAAAGAAGAAATATATCCTAGAGGAGACGTTAGTTCATCTTGCAACAAAGTACAATAAGCATTTATATCAATAGTACTCACATGCTATCAATTAATCATTGTATCTAGCAATAATAAAACCTTTTAAATATTGTTGTCACAACTATAGTGTTTATTTGTAATGTAGAAATTATCAAACTTGATATGTGAAAATTGGAAACTTATCAATTTAATCAATCAAATATGTAGTGTATTGTTCCTCTAAATGTGTTGGATTTGAGATCCCTCTGGATCTACAATTTTTTTCTTGAACAAAAGATCCCTTTTGTTGAAAACACCCTCAAGATAGTGATACAATTTAAACATATACAAGTACATACCTCTAGAAGGAGTGGCAAATAGCAGCAAGCAACGACAAATCCTAAAACTTCAAAGTGCTCCAAATTGCAATTTGAAGGTAGTTGGAGATGGACTAGGGTAGGGTGCACAAGGAAAACCAAAAGTTAGGCCCAACACTTCACAGAAACATTCACTGCAACCGGTGTTGCAAATGGCATTGCAATTGGTGCGAAGAAACTGGCACAAAACAAATGGTACGAAGCAACTAGCACTGCAACTGACACTAAAACATGTAGGAAGAAACTGGCAAGAAGAAACTATCATGAAGAAACTGGCACTTCAACTGCAACTGGTACTGCAAACCTAGGGTTTTATGAGAAAACCCTAATTTCTCAACTTCAAAAAATTGCAGATATGATCAGGGGAAAAGATGTGCCCTACTAAGGTGACCTTCTTGGTGGGTTCAGTAAGTTCCCAAGGAGCTTGACAGGGGGGGGAAATGAGGATCTTCCTTCTAATGGTTATACTGTTACGAAGTAAACTAGCTCTGATACCATGTTAAAATTTTGGTATGCTCGTTTAACCATAGACAATGTCACATCATTGTCACTATACCATAGGCATTCAATGTGACACCCCTAATCACACTAACCTCTTCTTAGATAGAATGATTCTGACAAGTCCACACTAGAACCAACAGATAAACCCTAACCAAAAACACCATTGCTGTAGGAGAAACACAATACCAAGAGAACGTACCTCTATACACTACTACATATGACCAAACTTGCCATGGTTTTTCATTGTTATTGCCACACATATCCGTCGCACTTTCCATGAAGGCAAAAAATATTTTTCGTGGAAATTTTTTCGTCGCTATATCCACATACTAGGTATCCGTGGAAATAGCGATGAAATCAGGCCACCGCGTGTCATCATCCTAAATATTTTATGCTAATTTTTTTTTTTCACATCGTCGTAATTACGACAAACTATCGTCAGTAGACCGACGAACATACGTCAGAAAGATGGAATCCAAAAGAAAATATTTAACTTATTTCCACGAACGTTCGTCGCTATAGGGACGAAAGTTCATGGCAAGAAGAAGATATGCATACCTTCTTGCGACAAAGATGTGTCGCTATATCGACGAAGGAGCATGGAAATAGTGAAGAAAAAGTGTGCCAGAGTAAAAACCCACCAATGGCTTGCAACGCAGATACCATACTTTCAGCGAAAGGAGTGTGGAAGAGTAAAAAAACCCACCAATGGCTTGCAATGCTGATGCCATACTTGCGACGAAATTATGTCACTATTGCAACGACTTCTGTAGGTTTTTTTTTTTTTAAATTGATAGTTTTCCCTTGCTTCTAAGAAATCTCCTATCACATCATTTTGTGTGGATAAGGAAACCTTGGTTATGATTTTGAAACACGGTCCTATATGGGCCAAGAAGGGAGAATACTATGATCTAAAGAACTCACTAGTCTCTAGCCTTAATGTCTTATGTACATCACCGAACAATCTTTCTAAGTGGATATATACTTCTTGGGATTCTTTTCTTGATGCCATTGATTAGGATCCATATATTCTAAAGGGTTTTCCTTCATAGGACTTATCATTGAGTTGAATTTTTCACATGTTATAGATGATGGCTCTAATTGGTTCATGTATAATGTAGGGATCTTTATAAAGCTATGTTTTATTGAATTCAACTTACATTTGGGGTAATTTTAAGAGTTTGTAATTTGGGTAAGATTTCTCAGTGTCATTCTGGAATACAAGGGCATTAAATATGTTGTGACCATCAATAAGACTTTGGGTACACTATCCAAAATTTTGGAGGGTAACATCCTCAACTTATGCCCAAATCTACATTTACGTAGAATTGTGCAAAGGTCTTCATGGCCAAATTGTATTGGAGTACAAGAATTGTAGTTGGACACATTGACTAGACTATGAACATATTGGTTTTTGTTGTAGATTATTTTTTGAGCATGGGCATGTAGCAACTTCCTCTCTGAAGGCAAAATATTTTCAATCTAATAGGAAGAAGAATAAAAAATCTTATTGTTGGCAGATAAATAATCTTATCTTTGTTGGGGCTTATAATTGCCAAATAAGATTCCAATTCCAAGTTTTAGTCCTTTTCATATTATGCATTGTTGCAATATACCTTGTTTGGATTGATAATCTCCACCCACTTTGTTTATTACCCATGCCAATATGTCTAGATGATCCCCAAGTAGAATTCAAATTTACTATAGGGCCTCTACATATTGGTTCCATTACTTTGACATGTTAT
>JZKD02S1749290.1:23658-38333 GCA_000966675.3 Picea glauca | reverse complement strand
ATAAAGTGAAGTGATGAGTGTACTATAATTCAAAGTGAATACAAAATAAATTATTTAAATAATAAATTTAATGGAGAAATTAGAAGTGGGTTAACCCTAAAATAACGAAAGTGGGAAAAGTGACCTAGAAGATGCTTCTAAGGAAGCTACTTGGAGAGTATAAATAAGAGGCAAGGCTCTCTCATTTTATATCACACTTGATAATATTGAATATTTATAGGTTAGTGAGGTAACCAAAGGGTATATAAGCCAAATTTTAGAGGGAAGGTGAGGAAAAGAAGGCCCAGATTCAAGGGAGGATAAATTCTTTTGATGATGCTTTCTAAGGTATGTTATTTACAGGTCATCTCACCATTTTCGCAACAATTTTTTATATATAATGATTCAGAATAGGAAATCGATAGGCCAATGAGGAAACATATCCAAGTGTCTGTGGTAAAAATTTCGTCTTGTGGGTCATTGTATTTTTGGAGTTACACTCCGTGGAAAATAGGGTTTGTGGCTAGTCCTGAAACTATTCTAAAAAAGGTGTTTCGGGTAACAACGTCATAACTTATTCATAACATATTCAAATTCCATAAGACCAAATGTGTTGGTTAGAGTATAGTCTATATTGGTCTTTGTAATATTTTCAGACCGATTCAACAAATATTCTGTGCAGAGCACGCTCTACAAGGTTGCTCTTTAGAATAAGCCAGAATTCAGCAAGGTAAGCCATTTTTGCTATAACTCCTTTTTTGAGAGGTCCCAAGTAGCGAAACCTGGAGGAATTGCATAAAAAAAAATGAAGAACATTGTGTACTATTTTTCAGATCTTTATTCATTACAGGTACATAGTTATTATTATTTCAGGTTAGGGTTGTTGACTAATCACAAACTAGTCATGTGAGACTAAAGAAAAGTTTGATGAANTACAAGTTGATTACAGGTTGTTTGGTATAGGTTGGTGCATGGTTGATGAACTTGTTTATGGTACATGTTGATTACAGGTTGAGGTACAAGTTGATGCATGGTTTAGGTTTATTGGTACCTTTCGATTGTAGCTGATGAACATAAAGGGTTGTAGCCTCCTTTTGGTTGTATCCAGAGAATAGGGGAGTTGGATCTTCCCTCAGGTTGTAGCTTGAGAAACAAGGAGGTTGGAGCCTCCTTCCAGTTTCATCTTGAAAACAAAGGAAGATGGTGCTTCCAATGAATTTAATTATTCAAGACATATAATAAAAAACATTCTATGGTTTTCTCCCGCTTTGGGTTTCCACATAAAACACTGGTGTACTGTGTATGTGTATGATTGTTCATTTTTTCATTTCTTATTTACTCTGCAATTATTGGATGATAATGCTACATTTATATAACATTTGGATTATATGGTTAAAAAGGATTAAATTTCTCTATTACTGATTCATCCCCCCTCTCAGTAATCCAACAGGTTTTGCAGGAAACAATGTTTTCTACAAAAACTTGAATGACAAAGCATTGGAGTTGTTTGGCCCCACCATCCGCACATGTTGGAATGGCCAAGATAGAGAAAATAAATATGAATTGATAGGCCACATGGTAAACTTGTTCGGCAATACGTTCAACAAGAAAGTGGTTACAAAGTTATCCAACGAGAATTTAAAATATACCAGGGCCCAATATAGGGAGAAATTGCAATTAGACCTCAAGCATGAGCACCCTCCGATGGTTCCGGAGAAAGAGTGAACGACCCTGATAGAGGATGAAAAGGAGAAATTGTTTAAAAAACAAGGAAGACATCCACGACTTGGTCAAGCAAGGTACAACACATGTCATATTCTTAGTGAAATATGTTTATTTATGTTTTTCTTTCTTGTTTTAAGTAACAATTCCAATATATAATGTTTTTCAAAAATTACACATATAGGCTACTTGAAACCTCAAAAGAAACCAAGGCTAGAATGGAAAAGCATGGGCAACATAAAATAGGCTAGGGTGGCTATGGAAAACTAAAATCCCGAATCATAAGAATTAAATGATTAACTGTGGTGAATATTTATTTAACAGTAGCGAACAGATATTTGTTTTTGTTATTGGTAATTTTAATGGTGTTATGCATTGTAGTTAAANACATGGTTGAGACAAGTAGTTGATGAGTTGACACATACATGAGGTGTATAGTTGATGATGTTGGTACATATTGATGAGTCATAGTTGATGACTAGTTGACACATGATTGGTACATCTAGGTTTGTTTCGAAAAAGACCCCTGACACAAGAGGACATAGCAAGAATTGCAAAGATACAAAATCTAATAACTTATTTTGGGGTAACTGGCATCTTCACATATTTTTATCAGCTATGAAAAATTTCATATTTGTTTTTTTGTTTTATATTTTCTATATGATATGTTATAGTAAATTTTTTCTCTTGTAGGAGTTTTTAAACCTTGTTCCCTTGGAACCTAACGATCCTGCAACTATTATAGGTAGCAATGATGGTCCAATGTAACAAAAAGGATGACATAGCAAAGTACAAGTGAGGCTTTTTTACCCTCCTGAGGTTCCCCTCAAATCCATTGATGAGCGCAATGATGTTGACTGACATGAAACTCTGTAGCATGATGAGCCATATCCTGGTACTCCACATGACTCCAGAGAGGAATCTATTCATGGACAAGAATGAATTAAAATCACCAGATCACTAGATCTCACCTTTCTGGTGGACGATGCATGTGTTCCAATCAAGATTCAAAAGATTGTAGGTATTTGTTAATTATTTGATTCATTTTTATCATTAAATTGAAATGGACATTTGTTGATATTATTATAAATTAATGGATAACATGTTTTTTTTATTAAGGTTGGTTGTCATTGATGTCAACCCTTGAAGAATGTCCGATAGCGAATTCTGGTAGCACAAAGGTTTGGGTAATGGACCCAATGTTGTTTCATGTATAATGGTATGAGTTTTAATATATTTGAAGGTAATACTATTCTATATGGATAGTACATGTCATTCCATTTCCAATGGTATTGTGAACGTCACATAACTCCTCACGGTTTGAAAGTTATGGCCTTACAAAGTTGGAGCAACTTCATATGTCATCTAGAAGCCCCAAAAAGTCAAAGTAGTCAAAGTGGTTTAAGAGATTTTAGAAGGTAAATAATAAAGTGAAGTGATGAGTGTACTATAATTCAAAGTGAATATAAAATAAATTGTTCAAATAATAAATTTAATGGAGAAATTAGAAGTGGGTTAACACTAAAATAAGGAAAGTGGGCAAAGTGACCTAGAAGATGTTTCTAAGGAAGCTACTTGGAGAGTATAAATAAGAGGCAAGGCTCTCTCATTTTATATCACGCTTGAGAATATTGAATATCTATAGGTGACTGAGGTAACCAAAGGATATCTAAGCCGAATTTCAGAGAGAAGGTGAAGAAAATAAGGCCAGAATTCAAGGGAGGATAAATTCTTTTGATGATGATTTCTAAGGTATGTTATTTACAGGTCATCTCACCATTTTCGCAATAACTTTTTTTCTAGAATGATTCAGACCGTACAATTGATAGGCCATTGAAGAAACATATCCAAGTATCCATGGTAAACATTTCATCTTGTGGGTCATTGTATTTTTGAATTTAAACTACGTGGAAAATAGGGTTTGTGGCTAGTCCTGAAACTAGTCTAAAACAAGTGTTTCAGGTAAACACGTCACAAATTATTCATAATAGATCCAAATTCAATAAGACCAAATGTGTTGGTTATCGTACATGATTTAGTATTCTAGAGAGAGACATTGTAGAGCATGCATAAAACCTTGTTGAATTCTAGAGAGAGGTTCCAAGTAGTGACACTTGGAGGAATTGCATAAAACAAAATGAATAAAATTGTGTATTTTTTTCAGATATTTATTCATTACATGTACATTGTTATGATTATTTCAAGTTAGGGTTGTTGACTAATCCCAAACTAGTCATGTGAGACTAAAGAAACGTTTGATGAAAATGCTAGTCTCTTGTTGTGAAAGTTAAGGAAGGTTTGAAGGTATGTGATCATATACACCAAGTCTATTACAGAGTTACAAATCATATTTGGATGATGGAATTTATGATGGATTTTGTTTAAGGTACATGTTGGGTACATGGTTGATACAAGTAGTTGATGAGTTGGCACATACATGAGGTGTATAGTTGATGATGTTGGTACATATTGATGATTCATAGTCGATGAATAGTTGACACATGATTGGTAGATACTTGGTACATGGTTGGATGCACTTGTTTATGGTACAGGTTGATTACAGGTTGTTTGGTATAGGTTAGTGCATGGTTTATGCACTTGTTTATGGTACAGGTTGATTATAGGTTGAGGTACAGGTTGATGCATGGTTAAGGTTTATTGGTATAAGTTTACAGCAGTTTATCTCACAGTGATAGTGTGACAATGGTTCCATCATTCTACTTCTACTTCAGGGTAGTTGGATGGGGCAAGGACATGTGGTTGTAGCCACCTTCCGGTTGTAGCAGGAGAACATAGGGGGTTTTAGCCTCCTTATGGTTGTAGCTAGAGAATAGGGGATTTGGATCTTCCATTAGGTTGTAGCCTATGAAACAATGGGGTTGGAGCCTCCTTCCAGTTGCATCTGGAAATCAAAGGAAGTTGGTGCTTCCAATGAATGTAATTCTTCAAGACATATAAGAAAAAACATTATGTGGTTTTATCCTACTTTGGGTTTCCATGTAAAACACTGGTGTATTGTGTATGTGTATGATTGTTCATTTGTTCATTGCTTATTTACTCTGCAGTTATTGGATGATAATTCTACATTGATATAACACCTGGATTATATGGTTTAAAAGGATTAAATTTCTCTATTACCGATTCACCCCCCCACTTAGTAATCCAACAATTGGTATCAGAGCAGGTTCCTTTAGAAATCAGTTTAACCATTGAAAGGTAGATCATGGAGAGAAAAAATGTGTATAAAAATGGAATACCACAGTTCAATGGACATAAGTATGCATTTTGGAGAGCAAGGATGAAAACATATATACAGGCACATGGATTTGAAATTTGGCAATCAATTGTAGACGGATACACAACACCAATAGTTCCACCATTAAATGACAAAGTAGTGAAACTCGATTAGAATAATTCCAAATCCAAAAATGCACTTCTGAATGGTCTTAGTGAAATGGTATTCACCAAAGTTGCACATTGTAAATCCGCTAAAGAGATTTGGGACAAACTTCAAAATATTTATGAAGGAGATTCAAAAGTCAAAGCAACAAAGCTTCAAACTTACAGAGGTCAGTTCAAACAACTTAAGATGAAGGAAGATGAGAATATTGCATCTCACTTTTTACGCATTGATGAAACAATAAATGCAATCATAGGATTGGGAGAAGAAATCAAAGAATCTGTAATTGCTCAAAAAGTACTAATATCTCTTCCTATGATATTTGACCCTAAGATATCAACACTAGAAGAAAGATTAGATCTAAACTCAATAAGCATGGATGAATTACATGGAATCTTCACAGCATATGAAATGAGAACTGAACAGGAAAATCCAGATATAAAAGAAACAGCCTTCAAATCATCCAAAAAGTCAAAGCAAGAGGGAAGGAAAAAAGAAAAACATAGTAGCAACAGTGACGTCTCAAAAGATGTTGAAGAAGTGGCCAACTTTGTCAAAAGACTGAACAAGGGATCCGACAATAGGTATATAGGTAAGATTCCTTTAGTTTGTTTTAATTTATATGGTATTGGTCATTTTTCTAACAAATGTTCTTATAATAAAAATGGAAATGATAAAGGTTACTCAACAGGAAAACAAACATATACAGGAAAAAGAACCACAAAGAAAGTTTTCAGGAAAATATTATGCACCAAAGAAGACATCTCATCATCGGATGAAGATGAAGTTAGTGACAGTGAGACAGAAAGAGTTCTATTCATGGCAGTAGAAGACTCTGATAAAGAAGACTCCGAAGAATAATATTGGGAAGCCGAAGAAGTCGAAGAAGAAATTGAAGAGGCAAAAGTTGACTACCAAGAGGAATTAATTTGTGCCATAGAAGTTATCAGAAGAGAAAAGAAGAAAAACAAGAAACTACAAGCATAACTAGACAAGAAAGAAGACACTCAAGAACTAGAACAAATGATCACAAATTTGAAGGTTCAAATAGAAGAAGATAAAATAATTGAAGAAGCATTGAAAAACTAGAAGAAAAAGACAAGATTGTTGGAAATTTGGAAGTAGAGATTGTCACATTAAGAAAGGATATTCAAAACAAAAATATGCAGAACAACTCAAAAGTTTTGGATGACATTATCAACAATAAAAAATATCATTATGACAAGTCCAGACTTTGATACAATCAGACAGAAAAAGGATCAAGCTCCAAAACAACAGAGCAAGAAACATATCAAAAAATATTTGCAGGAAAAATCAAGGGGGATAGGAATATCTACAAGGAAGATTACAGGGACACTCCTCCATCGAGAATATTAAGATTTCAGAATGAAAAACTGACAGATAGATCTCAGGAAGAAGAATAATTCATAAGAGTACCTTATTTCAGAAGATCTTCAACTCCCAGGTATCAAAGTATCTTTTTTGTTTTATGTTATGCATGTTATAAGTTTGGACATAACACTGTGAATTGCAGAGCTAACAACATGAACAAAAAAAACTTTGAAAGTCATAAACAAAGGGGTTATCCAAGAAGGCCTAGTGAAACATAGAGAAAAGGTTACAACATGTTTGAATCTTTGAGCACTGAAGTGGAATGTTACAAATGTAACAATTTTGGACACATGGCCAAAGATTGCAGAATGACAGTCCCTCCTAGAGAACCACAACATAATAATAATAGTCACAGACAGGAACCTCAGAAAATGACATGGATAAGAAAGTAGGATCAGTATAGAAATGAAGAATGCACACTCGCTCTTCGAGCTAAGCAGAAGAAACGTGGTTAGTATGTTGACAATGGGTGTTCAAAAAACATGGCAGGTGATAGAGACAGGTTTCTTACATTCCAAAAGGAAAGAGATGGATCAGTCTCCTTCGAAAATGATGATTCGGCCAAAATCATTGGAAACTTCATAGTCATAATTGGGAACAAGAATATAAAGGAAGAAAATGTTCTACTAGTAGAAGATATGAAACATAATCTTCTAGGTGTGAGTCAAATGTGTGACCAAGGTCATAAAGTTACTTTCAATTCACAAAAGTGCGAGATAAGAAAAGAAGGTTCAGGAAAATTGATTGCTACAGCTGTGAGAACTTCAAGCAACATATATATGTTAAGTGAAATTCGAAATGAAAAGTATTGTCTAGGAAAGGAAGATGAAAGTTGGCTATGGCACAAAATAATGGGTCACATACATTTTGATAACCTTGTCAAAGTCAGCAAAAGAGAAGCAGTCAGAGAAATTCCCCGGATCACGAAACCAACCAACACTTTATGCAAACATTGTCAACAAGGAAAGAAAACACATACTAGATTCAAATAAAAGGAATATTCAATGACAAGAACATTGGAAATTGTGCACACTGATCTAGTTGGACCAACTACAACAAAGGTATTAAAAGGTGAGAAATACTTTAGGTTATTAGTTTATGATTATACAAGAATGACCACAATTTTCTTTCTCAAGAGCAAGTCGGAAGCTTTTGAAAACTTCAATATCTACAAGAAAATGGTTGAAAATGAAATGGATTCAAAAATCAAATGCTTGAGATCTGATAATGGAGGAGAGTTCACTTCAAAGGAATTTATGGACTATCGCAGTAGTCATGGAATAAAAAGACAATTCAATGTTGCTAGGAAACCTCAACAGAATGGAGTTGTTGAAAGATAGAACAGGATAGTACAGGAAATGAATCGAACAATGCTAATGGATTCCAAATTGACAGATATTTTTTGGACACAGACAGTGCATAGAAAAGTTCACATCAAAACACAGTAATTCTCAGAAACAACACTGAAAAAATTCCTTATGAGCTATGGAAAGGAAGACCAACAAATGTAAAGCACTTCAGAGTTTTTGGAATCAAATGCTACATCAAAAGAGAAGATGGCAGAATGGGAAAGTTTGACTCTCGTGTGGACAAACGAGTAAGTGTTGGTTACTCAAGTACAAGAAAAGCATACACGTGTTACAACCTGATATTGAACAAAGTGGTGGAAAGAATCAATGTAACAATTGATGAAACAGGTAGAAAAGAATTAAAGGAAGAAGAAAATGAATCAATGGAACAATTTTACGAAGAAGAAACAAAAGATGAAAAAGAAGGGGAAGACGAAGAGGATTCGACATAAAAAGAAGATCAAGTTCAACAAGTAACTCCAAAAACACCTAGCAGACAACTATAGAAGAATCATCCTTCAGATCAGATTATCAGAAACAAAGACACATGAGTTGAGACTAGAAGAAGAATCCATTCACCACAACAAACAAACCTAGCACTCACATCTATGATTGAATCAACCTATTTTGAAGAGGCCAACAAGGATGAATTTTGGAACAAGGCCATGGATGAATAATTGGATCAAATAGAGAAAAATGACACTTGGGAATTGGTTCCAAGACCAAAGGATAAGAATGTGATCGGCACAAAGTGGGTATACAGGAATAAATTGAATGAATATGGACAGGTTACAAGAAACAAATCTAGATTGGTATGTAAAGGATATGCACAGGTTGAAGGAATTGACTTTGAAGAGACATTTTCCCCAGTTGCCAGAATGGAAGCAATCCGATTACTTTTAGCTTATGCATGCTCCAAAAATATTAAAGTGTATCATATGGTTGTAAAATCATATTTTCTGAATGGGGAACTTGAAGAAGAAGTCTACATTTAACAACCAAAAGGATTTAAGTTGTCAGAGAACGAATATTATGTGTGTAAATTAGTGAAGGTCTTGTATGGTCTAAAACAAGATCCTAGAGCATGGTACTCTAGACTAGATAAATATCTACATCAAGCAGGGTTCAGAAAAGGAAGTGGAGACAAAAACCTCTACATCAAGGTAAGTCAAGATAGTATTTTATTAATTGAATTTTATGTTGATGATATTATTTTTGGTAGTGATGATGACAGGTTAAGCCATAAATTTGCAAAGGATATTGAGAATGAATTTGAAATGTCATTACTTAGAGAACTATCCTTCTTTCTGGGACTTCGGATACATCAAAGAAACCAAAGAAGTTTTATTTCTCAAACCAAGTATATCAGAGAAATATTAAAGAGGTTTTGAATGGAAGATTGCAAGCCAGTTATCACTCCCATGAAAACCAGTTGCAAGTTAAGAAAAGATGATGATTCAAAGTCTACAGATCAGAGGCAATACAGGTCAATGATCCATATCCTACTATATGTGACAACATCCAAACTAGATGTAATGCAGGCAGTTGGACAAGAGGCACGATTTCAAGCAACACCAAAGGAATCACATGTATTAGCAGTGAAGAGGATTTTCAGATATCTCAAAGGAACATAAGAGTTTGGATTATGGTATCCAAAAGGAAAGGATCTATCACTTATTGCCTACACAGATGCAGATTGGGTAGGTTGTATTGATGACCGACAAAGCACTAGTGGAACAACGTTCTACTTGGGTGAGTGTTTAGTATCATGGCTAATCAAGAAACAATCATGAGTATCTCTATCTACAGCTGAGGCAGAGTATATTGAAGAAACAACATGTTGTACAGAGGTTCTATGGATGAAACAAACTCTGACAGATATACAGGTTGAGTATGATGAGCCCATTCCAATATATTGTGATAATACGAGTGCCATCAGTATCTCAAAGAACCTGGTGATGCACTCCAAGAAGAAGAACATTCCAATCAAATATCACTTTCTACGGGAACAGGTTGCAGAAAAGAACATCAAAGTTGAGTATGTGGGAACAAAAGAACAAGTGGTAGACATCTTTACAAAACCACTTTCATGAGAATCCTTTGAGTATTTTCTCCAGAGACTCAGATTTATTTCTACTCCAAAATGAATGCTTTTGAATGCTTATTTTATATGTCTTAGATGTACACGAGGAAGCACCATAAAGAGGACAATTTAGGTTGGGATATCAGACAGTTCAGTTAGGGGGAGCAACCCCGGATGGAAACATACATATTCCACTGATGAAAAAGGGGGAGAATTTTATTAGATGCAAAGGACAGAGGCATGACTCTAGGGGGAGCAATGGTCACATAGATGTAGAGGAAAGAGGCATGGTTCCATGGGGAGCATGAGTGATATCACTTCAGTATTGCATGACATGATTTCAATATTGCATCAGAGTGTTTCCATCAATGCCAAAGGGGGATATTGTTGATTAAGGTTGGTTTTCATTGATGTCAACCCTTGAATAAAGTATGATAGCGAATTTTGGTATCACAAAGGTTTGGGTAATGGACCCAAGGCTAATTCATGTATAATGGTATGAGTTTTAGTATATTTGAAGGTAATACTATTCTATATGGATAGTACATGTCATTCCATTTCTGATGGTATGTGGAACATCACATAACTCCTCGCGGTTTGAGAGTTATGACCTTACGAAGTTGGAGGATCCTCATAAAGTCAAAGTAGTCAAAGTGGTTTAAGAGATTTTAGAAGGTAAATAATAAAGTGAAGTGATGAGTGTACTATAATTCAAAGTGAATAAAAAATAAATTATTTAAATAATAAATTTAATGGAGAAATTAGAAGTGGGTTAACCCTAAAATAACGAAAGTGGGAAAAGTGACCTAGAAGATGATTCTAAGGAAGCTACTTGGAGAGTATAAATAAGAGGCAGGGCTCTCTCATTTTATATCACACCTGAGAATATTAAATATTTATAGGTTACTGAGGTAACCAAAGGGTATCTAAGCCAAATTTCAGAGGGAAGGTGAAGAAAAGAAGGTCGGGATTCAAGGGAGGATAAATTCTTTTGATGATGCTTTCTAAGGTATGTTATTTACAGGTCATCTCACCGTTTTCGCAACAATTTTTTTTATATAATGATTCATAATAGGAAATCGATAGGAAAATGAGGAAACATATCCAAGTGTCTGTGGTAAAACGTTTAGCTTGTGGGTCATTGTATTTTTGGAGTTACACTCCGTGGAAAATAGGGTTTGTGGCTAGTCCTAAAACTATTCTAAAAAAGGTGTTTCGGGTAACAACGTCATAACTTCTTCATAACATATTCAAATTCCATAAGACCAAATGTGTTGGTTAGAGTATAGTCTATATTGTTCTTTGTACCATTTTCAGACTGATTCAACAAATATTATATGTGGAGCACGCTCTACAAGGTTGCTCTTTAGAATAAGCAAGAATTCAGCAAGGTAAGCCATTTTTGCTATAACTCCTTTTTTGAGAGGTCCCAAGTAGCGAAACCTGAAGGAATTGCATAAAAAAAACTAAAGAACATTGTGTACTATTTTTCAGATCTTTATTCATTACAGGTACATAGTTATTATTATTTCAGGTTAGGGTTGTTGACTAATCCCAAACTAGTCATGTGAGACTAAAGAAAAGTTTAATGAAAATGCTAGTCTCTTGTTGTGAAAGTTAAGGAAGATTTGCAGGTATGTGATCGTATACACCAGGTCTATTACAGAGTTACAAATCATATTTGGATTATGAAATTGATGAGGGCTTTTGGTTAAGGTACATGTTGGGTACATGGTTGAGATAAGTAGTTGATGAGTTGGCACATACATGAGGTGTATAGTTGATGATGTTGGTGCATATTGATGAGTAGTTGACACATGATTGGTAGATACTTGGTACATGGTTGGATGCACTTGTTTATTGTACAAGTTGATTACAGGTTGTTTGGTATAGGTTGGTGCATGGTTGATGAACTTGTTTATGGTACATGTTGATTACAGGTTGAGGTACAAGTTGATGCATGGTTTAGGTTTATTGGCACCTTTCGGTTGTAGCTAATGAACATAAAGGGTTGTAGCCTCCTTCTGGTTGTATCCAGAGAATAGGGGAGTTGGATCTTCCCTCAGGTTGTAGCTTGAGAAACAAGGAGGTTGGAGCCTCCTTCTAGTTGCATCTTGAAAACAGAGGAAGATGGTGCTTCCAATGAATTTAATTCTTCAAGACATATAATAAAAAACATTCTATGGTTTTCTCCCGCTTTGGGTTTCCACATAAAACACTGGTGTATTGTGTATGTGTATGATTGTTCATTTTTTCGTTTCTTATTTACTCTGCAATTATTGGATGATAATGCTACATTGATATAACACTTGGATTATATGGTTAAAAAGGATTAAATTTCTCTATTACTGATTCAGCCCCCCTCAGTAATCCAACAGGTTTTGCAGGAAACAATGTTTTCTACAAAAACTTGAATTACAAAGCATTGGAGTTGTTTGGCCCCACCATCTGCACACGCTGGAATGGCCAAGATAGAGAAAATAAAGATGAATTGATAGGCCACATGGTAAACTTGTTCGGCAATACGTTCAACAAAAAAGTGGTTACAAATTTATCCGACGAGAATTTAAAATATACCAGGGCCCAATATAGGGAGAAATTGCAATTAGACCTCAAGCATGAGCACCCTCCGATGGTTCCGGAGAAAGAGTGAACGGCCCTGATAGAGGATGAAAAGGAGAACATGTTTAAAAAACAAGGAAGACATCCACGACTTGGTCAAGCAAGGTACAACACATGTCATCTTCTTAGTGAAATATGTTCATTTATGTTTTTCTTTCTTGTTTTAAGTAATAATTCCGATATATAATGTTTTTCAAAAATTACACATATAGGCTACCTAACACCTCCAAAGAAACCAAGGCTAGAATGGAAAAGCACGGGCAACATAAAATAGGCTAGGGTGGCTATGGAAAACTAAAATCTCGAATCGTAAGAATTAAATGATTAACTGTGGTGAATATTTATTTAACAGTAGCGAACAAATATTTGTTTTTGTTATTGGTAATTTTAATGGTGTTATGCATTGTAGTTAAATATGTTCAACACTGTTTCCACCGAGGAGGACCTAAATATTGATTACAAGCACGGTTTTAAAAGTGTGATTGAATATAGGAGAAGCTTGGGGCAGACTCCAGTCTCCCCAACCACACAGGTAAATAAAATTAATAAGGAAACCACAGTAGCATGCTTGTAAAGTCTATTCATATTTTAGTATATCACCCTTAACTAAGTATTTATGTTTGTTTTCAAGCAATAGTGCAACCACAATAGTGAATCTAGCGATATTCAGTAGAAACCACTTCATACTAGGAAGCACATGTCCAATGATAGTGGGGAGCAGAGTACCCATTCTGGTATGTATGCTTCAGAATTAGAAATATTTACTGTGATTGTAGATATTTATTTCCTGACTTATACTTATATATTATATTCTTTAAATGGAAGAGCATGTATCTCCAGAGGGTGAACTGTGAGAGGAACCAAGTTGGAAAGAAATTAACGAACCAATTGTCACGGCTACATAGACAGGCAAAGAGAAATATTGTAATGTTAATCAAAATAATGAAATAGTTATTTCAATTATATTTCAACATATCGATATGATCATTTTTGTTGTTGCATTTCACGCCCCTGCACAACTGCCTCCACGCCCTTCTCAGCAACATACTAGAAGTATGGTACATGAGCGCATGGAAACACAAATGATAGAAGGACAGGGCACAATAAATACAGTGTCAAAGGATGATCATGATACCCCAATCGTCAATTTTATGAATGTAAAAAAACATAAATCAAAGAAAAAATAGATGTATAAATTCATGACTTGTATTTGAATGTTTATCAATATTGCTAGTATGAAACATTGTTTATATGAATTACAACATTATGCTTCAATGTTTATATGTTTATGTGTTTTGATGACTATCCTAGTTATGCATGAATGTTTATATGTTTTTTATATAAACAAAATCATTTGTTGGGTATGGGGAATTGAGAGAGATGTGAGGAGGGGTGGGGGACGGACCATATGAGCTTCCACCTTCACATGGTTGGCTCTGTTCAATAGAGAATAACCTATTCTCGAAACAAAGAGAATCTCATTAAGGTATGCGACCAATTAAGTTTTTTTCTAGAGTATTTTACATAACTAAATGTTTGTTTATTTGCTTATATATTATTTACTCATATAAATAATTTGTCTTTTATGATTCATGCAGGTCTTGGTGATGGAAATGCATCTCGTGGACTATTCTTATCAATTTGTATGGGCTAATGGATCTGGCGAAATGACAATCATAAGGTAAGGGTTTTGACATGTTTTTTAAAGTATAGAACTCAATGTAGAGCTTGTGGAGACATAGAAATGTAAACATACAATTTTGATTATTGTTAAGATATTCATAATGTCTAGGACATTACTAGCATCAAATTAATGTATGAGACCCCTATGTTTGTGGGATACATAGAGGGTTTATTCATTGTCCCACAAACAAGCGGGTCTCATACATCAATTTGGTGTCTCGCTAGGTTGTGAGCTATCAGTATATTTTTGAGATATAAGTAATTTTATAAGTCGATGTGCAATAATATATAAACAAATAAACATACTTTGATCAACCGTTGAAATATTGAACCTACAAATATACTTTGGCATGCTTCTAGGACCATTTATCTCCCCATGCATATTGAATTTTATGAGTATTGAGTTGATGAGTTTATGTGATATACGTTGGCTTAATTTTTATTT
>JZKD02S1749290.1:0-21980 GCA_000966675.3 Picea glauca | reverse complement strand
CTTCAATATGTTTCAATTTAAATTTAAGTTTTGTTCCCGTAGAGTGATTATTCATTTCCTTATTTATATTTGTAGTTTCTTCTCTCTTTTCCTTGTGAGATTTCCTTCCTAATTTTTTGGTTGATTTTTCTTCTTGTATCTCCTCTTCTTCTAGAGCTTGTTGTGATTTCCTTCTTGTTACTATCTTCCCTTGTTGATTAGGAGCTTTCATAACAGTTGGGTCTTGTTCCTCTTGCCTCTCATCTTCTAATATTTCCTCCTCTATTTGTTGGGGATGACACTTTATTCCTCTTGTTAGTTGAAAAGCTATCCATAATTTCATCAATTCTCTCATTTCCATTTATTTATTCTATCATTCTCATGTTTATGCAAAACAATTATCATGCCATGCCCTCCTTGCCAATCATCAACCAATCTGAAATAAAAAATAACTAGCACTATAAAAGGGTAAATTTATGATGAGAAATATATGGTTCTAGGAGAGCATAAAGGTTAGGAAAGTTAGAAACCTTCACCCATTGTGTATTTTCCACTCTTTGGATGCTTGAGAGACAAGCATTAACTTGCAGGGAATTTCTAGAAAGCATTGAATATATTGGGCTCTTTCTACTCACACTAAAGAGCACTAGGGAAATAATATCCCTAATGGGTTGTTGGGCAGAGAAAGGGAAAATATTCCTTGTATTATGTGGAGCAATGGAAGATATTACCATGGCTATTTGACAACTGGATGAGGTGACTAGAGTTATTTTAAAAATCTTATTGTCCAAGCATTAGATCAAGTGGGTTGGATTGAGTGAGCTATAATCTTGTAGCTTGGTTCCTTCAACCTAGTGGCCTCATATCTCATATTGAGGATGGTATACAAGTTGGATTCCTATGGTTGGGTGGAAAATTTCTCGTACACAACAAGTTTATTGAACATATTCCTGTTAAAAGATAAGTTCTCTATTCTTATTTATGAATCTATAAAATGGATGTTGTTTTATGTTAGAAAAATATATATGATTGCATGCTAATGTGTATGTTTGATTAACTATGAACATAGGCACTAGCCTACCATGAAATATTTAGTCTATGCTAGTAAATTTCAATGCATTCCATTAATTCACACTGTACATACATTTTTAACCTATTTTAGGCTTTCATGGGAGACATGCCTTTGTTTGTCAAGGTGAGTGGATCTATGAGGCCAAAATTTGAATGCCCTGATTTGTGGCTACCTATCCCATGGTTATGAGTGTTGGATGAGTATGATACACTTTTTTTATGGAAAAAAATTATGAGAAGGAAATATATAGATAATTTAAGCATTGAAGAGTGGATTAGTAGTATAAGGAAATTAATTTAAGAGGTATGGTTTGCTAGAAGGATTTTTGGGAATCCTATCCTCTCATAGTAGAACAACTTCCATGGTTTATAGGAAATGGTCAACAAGTTCGCATTAGAATTTCCCCCTCAATTGGAAGTATGGAAGTCCCGATACTATCCCACCTTCTAGTTGAGACCCTTCATGCTAAAAATGAGTTCTTCTTAGCAAATTTTTATGAAAGGGACAAAGTGAATAGACAAACCATAGGATGGAAGGGAGTATATGAGATAACTATATTCAATAACATGTCAAAGTAATGGAACCAATATGTAGAGGCCCTATAGTAAATTTGAATTCTACTTGGGGATCATCTAGACATATTGGTATGGGTAATAAACAAAGTGGGTGGAGATTATCAATCCAAACAAGGTATATTGCAACAATGCATAATATGGAAAGGACTAAAACTTGGAATTGGAATCTTATTTGGCAATTATAAGCCCCAACAAAGATAAGATTATTTATCTGCCAACAATAAGATTTTTTATTCTTCTTCCTATTAGATTGAAAATATTTTGCCTTCAGAGAGGAAGTTGCTACATGCCCATGCTCAAAAAATAATCTACAACAAAAACCAATATGTTCATAGTCTAGTCAATGTGTCCAACTACAATTCTTGTACTCCAATACAATTTGGCCATGAAGACCTTTGCACAATTCTATGTAAATGTAGATTTGGGCATAAGTTGAGGATGTTACCCTCCAAAATTTTGGATAGTGTACCCAAAGTCTTATTGATGGTCACAACAGATTTAATGCCCTTGTATTCCAGAATGACAATGAGAAATCTTACCCAAATTACAAACTCTTAAAATTACCCCAAATGTAAGTTGAATTCAAGAAAACATAGCTTTATAAAGATCCCTACTTTATACATGAACCAATTAGAGCCATCGTCTATAACATGTGAAAAATTCAACTCAATGATAAGTCCTACGAAGGAAAACCCTTTAGAATATATGGATCATAATCAATGGCATCAAGAAAAGAATCCCAAGAAGTATATATCCACTTAGAAAGATTGTTCAGTGATGTACATAAGACATTAAGGCTAGAGACTAGTGAGTTCTTTAGATCATACTATTCTCCCTTCTTGGCCCATATAGGACCGTGTTTCAAAATCATAACCGAGTTTTCCTTATCCACACAAAAGTATGTGATAGGATATTTCTTAGAAGCAAGGGAAAACTATCAAATTAAAAAAAAAAAAAAAAACCTACAGAAGTCGTTGCAATAGTGACGTAAGTTCGTCGCAAGTATGGCATCTGCGTTGCAAGCCATTGGTGGGTTTTTTTACTCTTCCACACTCCTTTCGCTCCAAGTATGGTATTTGCATTGCAATCCATTGGTGGGTTTTTACTTTGGCATGCTTTTTCTTCGCTATTTCCATGCTCCTTTGTCGATATAGCGACACATCTTTGTCGCAAGAAGGTATGCATATCTTCTTCTTGCCATGAACTTTCATCCCTATAGCCATGAACGTTCACGGAAATAAGTTAAATATTTTCTTTGGGATTCCATCTTTCTGACGTATGTTCATCGGTCTACTGACGATAGTTTTTCGTAATTACGACGATGTGAAAAAAAAAATTAACATAAAATATTTAGGATGATGACACGTGGTGGCCTGATTTCATTGCTATTTCCACGAATACCTAGTATGTGGATATAGTGAAGAAAATTTTTCCATGAAAAATATTGTTTGCCGTCATGGAAAGTGCGATGGATATGTGTGGCAATAACAATGAAAAACCATGGCAAATTTGGTCATATGTAGTAGTGTATAGAGGTACGTTCTCTTGGTATTGTGTTGCTCCTGCAACAATGGTGTTTTTGGTTAGGGTTTATCTGTTGGTTCTAGTGTGGAATTGTCAGAATCATTCTATCTAAGAAGAGGTTAGTGTGATTAGGGGTGTCACATTGAATGCCTATGGTTGAGTGACAATGATGTGACATTGTCTGTGGTTAAACGAGCATACCAAAATTTTAACATGGTATCAGAGCTAGTTTACTTCATAACAGTATAACCATTAGAAGGAAGATCCTCATTCCCCCCCCCTGTCAAGCTCCTTGGGCACTTACTGAACCCACCAAGAAGGTCACCTTAGTAGGGCGCATCTTTTCCCCTCATCATATCTGCAATTTTTTGAAGTTGAGAAATTAGGGTTTTCTCATAAAACCCTAGGTTTGTAGTACCAATTGCAGTTGAAGTGCCAGTTTCTTCGTGATAGTTTCTTCTTTCCAGTTGCTTCCTACATGTTTTAGTGTCAGTTACAGTGCTAGTTTCTTCGTTCCATTTGTTTCGTGCCAGTTTCTTCGCACCAATTGCAATGCCAGTTGCAACATCGGTTGCAGTGAATGTTTATATGAAGTGTTGGGCCTAACTTTTGGTTTTCCTTGTGCACCCTACCCTAGTCCATCTCCAACTACCTTCAAATTGCAATTTGGAGCACTTTGAAGTTTTAGGATTTGTCGTTGCTTGCTGCTATTTGCCACTCCTTCTAGAGGTATGTACTTGTATATGTTTAAATTGTATCACTATCTTGAGGGTGTTTTCAACAAAAGGGATCTTTTGTTCAAGAAAAAAATTGTAGATCCAGAGGGATCTCAAATCCAACACATTTAGAGGAAAAATACACTACATATTTGATTGATTAAATTGATAAGTTTCCAATTTGCACATATCAAGTTTGATAATTTCTACATTACAAATAAACACTATAGTTGTGACAACAATATTTAAAAGGCTTTATTATTGCTAGATATAATGATTAATTGATAGCATGTGAGTACTATTGATATAAATGCTTATTGTACTTTGTTGCAAGATGAACTAACGTCTCCTCTAGGAGATATTTCTTGTTTTTCTTCCTGGGAGGTCACAAATGATAGCTCTGAGAAGGATCTACTATGATGATTGTGTTACACATCAACATTACTCACTTTGATAAGTGTCGCAAGTGTCGCATATTGCTCACAACTGTCGCAAGTGTCGCATGTTGTTCACAAGTGTCGCATGTTGATTCACAAGTGTCACAAATGTCAAGCAAAGCATATTTCCATGCTGACGACACTAAGGAGACACTTACAATACCTCAAACACCTGATTTGGAGGAAAAGAGATGGTTAACTAAAGTCAGGTATCTCTTGCCACCTGAAAGGAGATTTCAAACTGAGGTTTTAAGAGAGAGCGCTCCCCTATATCACCCTTAGGAGCGCTGACGCTCCCCTATAAGGTACTAGGGAGCGTTATAACACCAAACTGCCCCTCTGAGGGAGTGCTATAGATTTTTAGAGCACTGGCGCCCCCCTTGGGCCTACCAGGGAGCGCTATAGTGCCCTAATGCCCATTTTGAGGGAGAGCTGTCTAATCTGGGCAGCAGTTGATCTGTTGAGGAGAATAAGGGGAAAATCTTTCAAGTTTGGAAGGAAATTGCATTCAAATTCCTAGTTCAGTCATGATCTTAGGAGAATATCCATGGTTCAAGGAGGGAAATCCTCAACTTACCCTAAAGATACCTCAAGAGGTTAAGCCTCTCTAAACCTATATAAACAGGCTCTATCATGGTGGAAAGGGGAAAGAATTGCAAGCATGAAACCTATGATCTCATAGGAAACACACGGTGAACTGGAGGAGAGTAATCAGTAAAGTTGTTGTCATCCAGGTCGTGGATCTTTCGAGCAAGGGTTAGACAAAGGGGACTTGACGAAGCTGTCGCATTCACATCTACGGTTGTAAGTTACTTCTGTCATTGTTCTCATTATATGACACGCTTGGCCTGTTTCTTTCTAGTTTGTGTTTAATCTTACATGAACTTATCTATGATAGATAGATCTATTTTCAAGCTAATATCAATAGAGTAGGAAGTGGTCATACTATTTTTTTTCTATAGGGCTCATCGAGGAGCGAAAGATTGGAGCTCAACTCGGAGCATGCAGGGACAAACGCCGGTAAACGGTACCTCTTTTTCTTCTTCCTCCTCACACATTAGTTTGTGTAGATCTGAAAGGAAGTCAGTGTCCATGTTAAGCATCTTTTGTCTTAAGAGTTAAGAGTCTAGCTCTCAAGAGGAGATCTACCTGTCCTCAGGGAGATTTTCCTTCAACAGATTGTTCTCGTTATTGTTTTTATAAGAGATTATTCTTATCTATTGTTTTCCCTCGTTGTTGGTCTTGTTCAGGGCAGTTCACAGATGATAACTCTAAGGGAAGCTATAGTGATGCTTGCAGGAGGAAACATATTAGATGGTCTCTAGTTTGAGACATGGAGTAGACTATCTAGAGAAGAAGTTGTATACATGACCGCATACATCCATGTATCGAAGAAAAATAGGATGAATAAAGGTGATTTTGCGAGATACAAAGTATCTCATATGGATATTGATTGTAAGGATCAAAAGGATCCAAATATGACCGAAACAATCCCTCTATTTCATTTTATCACTCTTTAGATCATCAGGAAGCTTTAGTAGATACAGAAGGGCCTACCTAGAATCATTGCAGTGACACTTTGAAGGATGCAAAGATATATTACATTGATGAGACATATCATGAGGAGAATATGTCTCTACCAGTGGTGAGGTAGGTGGTCCCACCAAGTACCATCTTAGAAGGAACTAGAGTTAAAAGGGAATCAACCCTCATGATCCAATAGCGAGGACTAGCCTCCCCAAGACCATTCATAGGACACTTCAGAGGAAATCATCACACATAGAGGGAGAATATGGATCCAAAGATTATATACACTTGGAGGGAGTCAAGCTTCAGAGGGAGTATGGAGAATCAGAGTGATCCTGATCTCAGAGAGAGCTAGTGACCTATAGAATTTCATTCAGAAAGTATTCCTCCTCAGATTCAGATGGAAGAGAGAGACATATTCCAGGATTGATAGAAAGGTGCCATGAGTTCAGGATACTAGATCGAAGATTTAGAGGCTTCAAGGAGATATGATACCTCCTAGGAAGATTCCTTTGTTTTAGTAATAGAGGAGGAAGTCAGTTAGAAGGACCAGGATATGTATTTTTCCTTGGTTTAGAGACCAGAAGGGAAGTCATGGTGACTTCCAAGATCAAACATGTTGTTGATGGAAACATAGAGATTTACAAATCATGATTTGTGGCTAGAGGATTCTCCCAGCAAGAGGGAGAATATTATGATGAGATACTTTCTCCAATAGTCATAAGAAGTGTACACAGAGAAGTCACAAGGTACATGAGAAGGAGTTTCATGTCTGTGGATTGAAGAAAAAATTGTACTAGCTTAAGTGGGTACTCAGGGTGTGATACGCTAGATCAGATAGTTTCCTAATGAGCTTGGGCTTTACCAAGAGTAAATTAGATTCCAACCTTTACTACAAGGTTGTGGATGGTGAACCAATGATATTACTCTTATATGTGGATGAACTATTTCTAACAGGTGTTGAGAAACTCATTGATGAATGTAATAAGATGCTTGATTCAAAGTTTGAGATGAAGGACCTGGGTATAATGCATTAATTTTTGGGTTTGGAGGCATGGAAGAGACTGGATGGGATTTTCCTTAATCAAGGAAAGTATGTTGTGGATATCCTGAAGAGAATCCAGGGTATGATATGCCATATCAAATATTTTTTTTATGAGCTTTGGATTTACCAAGAGTAAAGATGATTCCAACCTTTACTACAAGGTTTTGGATGGTGAACCAGTGATATTACTATTATATGTGGATGACCTATTTATATCAAGTGTTTAGAAGCTCATTGGTGAATGTGAGAAGATGCTTGATTCATAGTTTGAGATGAAGGACCTGGGTACAATGCATTACTTTTTGGGTCTGGAGGTATGGGAGAGACCGGATGGGATTTTCCTTAATCAAGGAAAGTATGTAGTGGAGATCCTGAATAGATTTTGGATGATGGATTGCAAGGCCACTCCTACCCCGATGGTGACAAATATGAAGTTTCTTTGTGATACTTCTTCAGAGACAGTGGACGCCACCATATATAGACAATTGGTTGGTTCATTGATGTACCTGACGAACACGAGACCAGATATATGTTTTATGGTGAATAGGTTGAGTCAATATATGGTTGATCCAAGACACGTTCAATTGGTTGTGGAAAAACATGTGTTGAGATACCTGAAGGGTATAGTGGATTATGGACTCAGGTATGATGCAAATTGTGAGATTAGATTGCATGGGTACACATATTCAGATTGGGTCAGTAGTGTTGTAGACCAGAAGAGTACATTTGGATGTTATTTCAGTCTAGGATCGAGTATGATCTCATGGTTCAATAAAAAGTAGTCCATTGTAGCACTTAGTACGGCTGAGGCAGAGTACATATTAACGTTTTCAACTAGCAGTGAAGCAGTGTGGTTTTGTAAGTTTCTAGATGGTGTGTTTGATCTCGAGTTAGAGGTGACTTGCATCTGGTGTGACAACTAGAGTTGTGTGAAGTTGTCAGATAACATAGTGTTTGATGACAAGTCAAAGCATATCGAGATCAGGTATCACTGTATCAGAGATATGGTGCAGAGGGGAGCAGTGAAGCTCTAGTATGTCACTACATATGATCATGTAGCTGATGCGTTGACCAAGTCTTTGTCAAAGGTGAAGTTTGAGTACTTCAGGGAAAAAATTGGTGTGGTATGAAAGGACGTACCCTTGTGATAGGGTATGATATGTTACAATTATGATGCTAGATAGCAGGATAGTATAGTGTGGACAACAGGTGATCATGCCCGGGCACTGTCTGTGGCACCAGTCAGGATGATGTGTATGTAGATCCTTCAGGGAGAGCGTGTTTTCCTATTTGTGGAGGCCCAAATGGTTTGTGTGGTTGGAGGCTTCATGTGGATCCTTTGGGGAGATCATTCCTCTAGAACAACTAGAGGACCAACCTTGGCCAACCTAGTGTGTTGGATGTTTGGTACTCCAGTGAAACAGTCTGGTATGTAGCTCTGCTACTCAAGTGAAATAGTCCGGTACGCATAGCTACTCCAGTGAAATATTCTGGTACATTGAGATATTGCTACTCCAGTGAAATAGTCTGGTACACAAAACTACTCTAGTGAAATAGTCTGGTACACTGAGATATTGCTACTTTAGTGAAATAGTCTGGTACTCATAACTACTCCAGTGAAATAGTATGGTACTCATAACTACTCTAGTGAAATAGTATGGTACACTGGGATATTTCTACTCCAGTGAAATAGTCCATTATGCATAGCTACTCCAGTGAAATAGTCTGGTAAGTTGAGATATTGCTACTCTAGTAAAATAGTCTAGTACACATGTTAAACTGGTGTGCCAACCAGTGGAACTTATTCATATGAGAGCACATCCTTTGGGATCCCACATGAGACTTAGCCCCTTGAGGACTTATTCATGTGAGAACTCTATCTTTGTGACTCCATATGAGACTTAGCCACTAGGTTACCTAGTTCTACATGAAATGGTTGTTTCTATGACTATAGATCTAGTGCATGGTTATTGTGGACCAGAAGAAAGTCTCATCATGACTGTTTTTCCAACTAGTGGGATTCAGTTTATGTTGGTTACTACTGTGGATGCATGATGTGTGGTTACAAAACTTCTTGTGATGTCATATTATGTGTGAGATGACGAGTTACTAGTTCTTTATGAACTAAATGCCATATTTTGTGTGAGTTGATGAGTTACTAGTTATTTATGAACTAAATTCCATATTTTGTGTGAGTTGGCGAGTTGAAGCCCCATGATGACATAAATCCCACAAGGATGATGAGACCCCAGATGAATGGATGTGACATGACCATCAGATAGTCTGTGTGTGTGACTATGAAAAGGCTTGTGTGGCTATGATGGTGATACTTGTTACATGATCTACTTGATCGTGAGATGGCTTGTTAGGCCATGCTACTTTTACATGATATGTTTGATCATGAGATATCTTGTGTGGCTATGGTGATGCTACCTGTAGACTGGTATGAAATACCATGTGATTCTTTCCCATGCCATGTGATATGGATGGATGTGTTTGATACCATTACACGAAGAACATCTTAGTTAATGCCTCCCTAGCTAAGAGAGAGTGTTTATGTTTTGGTAGTTGCAGGAGGTAATAACCTCCAAGTGTAATATTTGTACTTAGAATAGAATATTTTGTAAGTAAGAGAACCATTAAACATATGTGTGAAACCCCTATAAGAGAAGTCGGTCCAAAGAGAATAACAATAAAGTATTAAAAGACTCTAGAAAGTGAGGTCGGCCCCACATGAAAAGACGCCTTGGTAGACTAGTATAAATAGAGGCTGGGCAAACCTCATTTCCACATACTCTCACTTAGAAGAAGGAGGGAACATGTTTGAAGAGGCGACACTATAGTTGCAGTAGAAGGAGAAACAAATCTGGAGAGGGTGGTGCAGCAGTTGTCGTCGTGTAATCTCAATCTTTCTAGTATCTCTTGTGTGCTTCTCTTGGTAAAGGTACGCTTCTATTAGTAGAGGTACATTCTCTTGGTATTGTGATGTTGCTGAAACAATGGTGTTTTTGGTTAGGTTTTAAATGTTGTTTCTAGTGTGGACTTGTCATAATAATTCTATATAAGAAAAGGTTAGTGTGCTCAAGAGTGGCATAGTGAATGTCTATGGTTGGGTGACAATGATGTGACATTGTCTATGGTTAAAAGAGCATACCAAAATTTTAACAAAAGGGTTCCCACTTTAGTATCTCCATAAAAATGAAACCCATTTACAATATATCAATGGATGTTGTATACTTGGAACAATTCAATAGTAGTTCTGGTGCATGATACCAACGTGTAGCAACATACTCTATCATAAAGTCTATTTCTGAAGTAGTCGGTGCAAGCCCAAAATCACATATTTTTAGGTCATGGTTTGAATTTAGAAGAAAATTTTTGGGATTTAAATCTCTATGTAGAATATTTTCTAAATATATGTACTTAATCCCTCTCAATAGTTGATATAAGAAATACTACAAAAGAACATCCATTACATTAAAATATTGTCATTATGCCTATAGTTTGGCATATATCCCAGTAGGAATGATGACTTCAAATAAACAGGTCACCGAGACGAATCTTATATAATTCATATTCCAATTAGAACTAGAAACTAAATGTGAATAGAAATGAAAAACCATTGATACATCGTGTTGTTTCACATTGTATGATGGATGCAATTGGAAGAAATTAGAAGTACTAGTTTTTAGTGGTATGATTTGCAAAGTAAGGTATATTTTTAGAGAATTATTGTTGTCACCAAAGCTATGATAGATTCATGTATTGAAGAACCTTTTCAATGATATTTAAGTGCAACTAAGTAACCTATGAGATGGAAACTTTTAGGTAAAAATTGAGATGTCAAGAGATACCATTGTGTATGGGATATGTTTATCACTTTTAAACTCAATATATCATTGTGACTTGTGATGTGCTTTCCAAATAGTGAAAAAAGGGAATACCATTTTTTGTTGGTCAATATCTCTTTATAGGAAATGAAACCACTTTTGTCTATCTTGGGGGTTGCATAGCTTAAATGTCATGTTATATCTTTTGTGTAAAAATGATGCAGGAGCATCGCAAGCAAGCAAAGTAGAGGACAATTGGATACACACCAACACACATTTTGAAGATATTTTTGAATTTCAAAAGGATGGCACATTAATGTAATATCTGGAGAGACATAGGTGATCTTAAATGTTTTGGGGATTGGAACACAGATCTTGAGAGATTTGTCTCATCTGTCGGTTGTAGACAATTAATGTAATCAATGTAAAGTAGATGTAGGCTTTAATTCGATAAGATAGCTTGAGGTTGTAGGAGGGAAAACTCAAGAAATATCCCTAGTATATGTATTGTATCAATGATTCTCAATTGTAAGAGTAGAAGCTGGAGAGAATAGGAGAGGGAAGAAGAACAGAGACTGTAGAAGTTGTATAAGTAGATAATTGTTGCTATAGAACCCATGTACAGAAGCACTTGAGTTAATATAAGAATGTTTTGACTCAATTTAATGGTGTTGTTATGAATACTGTTTACATCTATTGAATGGTATGTTTACAGTTTTCTTATATGCTCTATCATGCATTTGTTTCAATATTTTGTGTGTATGATTTCATGTTGAATGTATGAAATCTATGAGAGGGAGAGTATGAGTTTCAATTGTTTCTCTTCCTGAGAATTCCTGCAAGGAGTGCAGTGGAGGTCCGCAAGGAGTGCGTTGACAAGATTCTGAGTTTTATCTCAGAAATCTCAGGAGGGATATCGTTGTTCTCATACCAGCAGAGGTGAAAGTATAGCACAAATCCGTGCAAGGTGTGTGCATGCCATTGAAGTCTTAACCCTATCCAACCAAGTGAGTGGGTGAAGAATGTTATCGTAAGGAGTGTGCAGAGTTGGATTTTAGATAATCAAAGAGTATCATGAAGGCCATAAGGAGTGCACAGAGTTGGATTTCAGATAATCATAGATTATCGTGAAGGTCGCAAGGAGTGTGTGCAAGAATCCCTTAGAATCCTTGAGTTTGCAGCCACCATCAAGTTCCATAGGGATAGAGTCTTGGAAAGTTGAAAGGAAGAACGAGGGTCGTAGTTACCTCACAGAACCAAGCTCAAGAGGAAGGATGCCAAATTATTTGGCCAAGAGTCTTTGAGAACTTGAATGGACGGTTGATATTCTCATAGGGAGAAACATCGATTTTCCATGGACCGTTGGATCCAGTGGATCAGCGAGGAGATTAATACCGAGTTCCTTTCAACACTTGCAAGCTCAGGATGGATAGCAATTGTTAAATATGAATCAATGAGAGTCATTGATTTGGTGCTTTGAGTTTCAACATTTCAGAAATTGGAAGTGTGGAGGAAGTTGTTATCGAGAATCCCCGACACACCAAATCCAACACAATCTGGGTTGTCAAATCGGGGAAGAATCAGGACCGTTGATCCATAGCAAATGATTCATGAGTTTGGACTTTGGGTAAAGGAAAGGAGTAGCATCGTGAACTCGTAAGTAGTGCAATCCCGATGCGCACAAAGGTGGACCCCGGGATTTGATCGAAGGTCATATGGTTGAGGCATAAAGGAGGATCTAGTGGACCCGTTAACCCATTTCGGGGTTTTGGGAATCGAAGGAGTGAGGGGGACTCAATAGAAATCGCGAATTCATGAAATTCGAAACACCTTTTCGGGTTAAGTCAGTGGTCACATGGAGTAGGAGTTCGAGCCTAGTGCTTGTTCATGCAGACGTAACTTCTAAGAAGGACCTATGGTATTCTATGCATTGAAGATTCTAGTGGGAACTAAGGAGCTGTTTTGGCTCAAGGAAATAGAAAGATCCAAAGATCAGGAGGTCATGCAGACCCTGCTAAGGTAGGGGTGTTGCATCAAAAAACAATGTAATTCTTGTTGATTCACTGTTTAAAATGCATGCCATTCAAGTTCATATTGATTCTTCAAAGAAGGCCATACATATACATGTATTTTTCATTATTAGGCTAAGAGCTTGAGTTATTACTCCCAATGGAGACCCTGAGAATTGTAGTTGTTGCTAATGGTGTTCATACTCAATTGGCTTATTAGGGATAGTTTAAACATGCATATTTGTTGGTTACTCACATACATATAAATTCTATTTGGATAAATTAATAACTTACATTGATAACATGATCCCTTTACCTAAAAAAATGTTACAATTGCAGGCTTAAATATGGGATTTGGATAGAATGAGTCATGTTAGCTATTATGATATTACATATTCACATAAACATTCAAGTGCAGTTATGCATCATAATCATTGGGTATTAGGTGTTAATAACAAAAAATCAATACATTTTGGATGAAGTACCTATCTTGAATGCCCCAACCTAGCATTTTGGTGAAGGATTCATATCCACATGTAGTTGGTCTCAAGTTTGATCCCCACAATGCATTTGATTTTCTACAACTCCACATGCAGTTCCATGGATTGCATTTCTACCAATGATGTGGGTATCCCATACCCACATCTAGTTGTTCTTGGGTATTTAGTACAAAGGGTGCATTACAATCCAATATCAACAAGCACAAATTAGGAGGGGATAGGTATTCATGGAAATCTTTTGGAGCACTCTGGAGTGATTCCATGAAGTTCATTTACATGTACACCTATTGGAGGTAATCACTACTTGAGGATATGCTACAAAATATTATGGAAGAATGTATACCTAGAAAATATTTCAAGGGTCATGGTATAACAATGACACTCTAAATGTATATTTACTTTCCTCCTTTGCATAAGTTTTAGTATTTTTATTAATGTGTAGGAAAATTAGAAAATGAATCTATTTCATGATTTCAAGCTCTAATGTGTCCATTTTGAATCAATATATACTTTGATTTGTATTAAATTATAAGGGATTACATGAACCAAAAGCTTTGGTATTTTCAAAATTGGCTTTGCGATGCAAGTCCCTAGGTGTTAATGCCTAGAAAAATTCATGGCAATCAACATGGATAAATTACTCGATAAAGGCCCCAATTAGGCCTATACTCCTTTGGGATGGAAATCCTCATTGGTATGTGGGCATAGTTTCCACTAAGGGCGATTTTCTCCTTGAAATGATACTTTATTTGAAGCTCTTCTAAGCTACTATGTAGAAAAAAAAAAGATCTAATCTAACTCTATTCCAAAGATACACTATCCTAACTAGGATAAAAAAGTAGTTCATAGTGTCCCAGTAAAAAGCAAAAAGAACAACATAAACTAAACATGAGATAAGAATACACTACCAAGCTATAGAAATAGTTTATATAACTTAATAACATTTAAAGCAAACACATGCGAGCATGAACTCAACAAATAGTTACTAAGAAAAGACAAATATGCATACTCACGCTAGACATGGAGGATAAAGAAAAATTGAATACAAGATTAAGGAAAATACATATCAATGATTTATTCAATAAATAGTTACTAAGAAACACAAACATGTATACCCAAATTCAATGAATGACAAATTCTTACCAACTATGAAAGACAGCTTATCATTAGTTTTAAACAAGTATAAATTCACATATATTAACAACAATGAAAAATACACAAAATCATACATATCTGGAATAGAATAAGTCAAAGGAGAAGGACGTATTTCGTTATAATAAAAAATGATAATAGTACCAAAAATGAATACAATTAAAAGACTTCATAGCCTTGAACCAGGTACTCCAAACTCGACAATAGTGCACAAGCTTAATTATCTATTTCTAACTCATAATACAAAAGATTTCAAGAAAAAAACTTTGATAGCACAAGTTTTCTATTAAATTCAAGTTCTCTACAAAATTTTCACCATAGTGCAACATCCTTTCACACCGGGACGTCCTCTTCGCTCCTCTCAATTCTATATTCATGCTTCTTTTATAACTATATGAATTTGTTTTCCTTCTCCTTGATCTTAGGCTTAAAATCTTCTATTTCACCTACAATCCAAACAATAAATTATTTTTAGACCAAATATAATAAATAAATCTATTTAAGATAAAATTAAAAACAAAAATAAACTGGAAATAAAACTAAAAATTAAATTCAAAACTAAGTAAAATGATGGGAAAAGAAGCTTCATGTGTTTCTAAATTCAAATGTGCAAAGTAATCTTATATCTCCATATGGTTAAATCTCTTCCTCAAGAAATGGAGCATGCACAGTCTACGAGGCAGTCTTAATTTTTCCTTACGCCAACTGACATTTCAAACTGCCAAAATTTATGGCATTAATTAGAAACAAGGCGAATCGACAAGTAAGGATTGTGTTTTTATTGTTAAATTTATATTTAAACATGATTTGACCGTTTTGTTTTTGAAAGGTACCGAGTTTTAAATGGTTGAATATATAGAGTTGTTACTTGTTATCACAAATTCATTTCTATATTACGCAGAGCAAAATTTTCTCAACGAACTAATTTCTGTATGTATACATATTTTTACCATAGAAGAGCTAAAGCAGGATCCCCCGCCATGGCCCCGTGAAAAGCGTCTAAAGCCAACGTTGAGGTTTCGGGACAAGGTTAAGACAATGTCGCTGATACTTCACCTCGAAGTGTCGACTTTGTTCGGACCTGGTCGTTTGTTTCTGATGTTCTACAGGCCGAATTAGTAGATTATTCTGATGATTCCAATGACAATGAAAAAGATGACCTGACCATAAAATATAAGATCGTTGTCCAATCTGGAATGCATAAAGTAGAGGCTAGGCCACAAATGCTCCCTTACTATGATATGGTCCGGTGGGCATTAGACCATGTGGACATACCAACCAGAACCATCATCAATGAATAGAATGTCACCATAGGGACTTTCAGACCTGAACAACTACAGGCTATGTACAAGTTTCCTACTGTGTCAGACCTTACATACAATGCTGAATTCTTGGAGAACTTCAAACAGAAGGAATGTGTGCAATATGACAAGACTATGTCCATTTTAATCAGAGATTAGGTTTCACACCCTGCGAAGTTCAGGGCAGACAGTAATGGTATATATTCAATAGCTTCCTTGGAACCACAGTTCAAATATATAGCTATGATGACCTGCATATTAAATGAGAGAGAGGACACACACATTTCTTTCTTCAATGGGTGCCTCTAATACATCAAGTCACCGAAGGTTGTTCCTTCGACTGGACAAAAATGTTGTCTGATAGCTTGATCAGTCGAGTTACAGAGTATCGTGCGTAGAAGGAGAGTAGAAAGATTGCTTCATTCTTTATGTCTGCATACATTATGGACGTCGTGTGTTTTCTGACACCCTTTCCCTTAATGAGCTGGAGTTGGACTCCATTAGAGGCCAAGCCCATCCACGTCTACCATTCAAAATTGTGGGAAAACAAAGCGACAGATTTCATGTATAAAATCTTTAACTGGGTAATGGTACCGCTACATGTCACTATTTTCGGCCACCCGCCACCCAGAATCTTGGACAGTATAGTGATGAATTTGAGCAGTATAGCCGACTAGTATGTAGAAGTAGAATTCTCATATCTCAGAGTTTTCGGGGCTTTTGTTCCCCCGCATGAATTACCATTATTTATACCTGACAAGATGGCTTGTCATGAGGTTGATAGGAAAACCGTAATCGGTGGCATAAGCAAGGAGCTTAAGGGATATTCAAAGAAGGTATGGCCACCTTTTCCTGTTCATTTAAATTCGTATTCTTTGTTAGATTTTGGGCATGCTAAAGTTGAGGCAGTAGCCCTGGAAGACCTAAAATTGGTTCTTATTGAATTCAAGAAGCATGATCTGCAAAGGGTCGTAAGTAATCATTTGGCCAGTTGCGGACTCAAAAGGTTCGAACACGAAAATTCACCCTCGGATGACATTTTCCGAGGCGCAAGATCTTATGCCAAGATTTTGGCTCGGATACAAACCCTGACACCTGAAGAGAGGGTCGATGTTCTAAAATTCCAAGAACATTGACGCAGTTGTCTTCCCGTAGTATTGCGGGGTGAGAATCTGAGTACAGTGGAGGTGAAACAAAAAGAATTCAAAGGCTGCAAAGATATGACACCCAGCCAAGAAAAACACCAGGACGGGGAAGAGCAAACTAGGAGTCAGAAAACAAAAATAAAGACTCCCGACCCGCCAAAAAAGCAGACTTCGGTTACTACTCCGAGGTAACTAGCTAAGAAAATCAGAGATCCCATCGCATCCATTACTCCCTTGCATTCAACTCAGGGAAACATAGACGCAGGGTGCATTTTAAATGAAGAATTGCTATAAGAGTGGAAGAGATCCCTCCAAATGAGTTCTTCTTTGATAAGAAGAGAAAGGCTGTGGTAAAAAGAGAATTCTATCAGGAAGGGGGATCAACATCCAAGAAGTACAAAGTGTTGACTGATGGGAAAGACAAGAAGAATGAACAGTTTGCTACAGAGATAGCTGGGACCTTAGGGGTATATGCCACAACAAACCAATTTTCAATCAAGGTTTTGAAAAATCAGCTAAAGCGAAAGAATCGCCTCATCAAAACCTTAGAAGCTAGACTAGCCATGGCAGAGGAGGCTGCCAAGGACCAGGTGAGTGCAGGAATAGAACAAGAAAGGCTGGCCAATAAAAGCGAGATAGAGCTGCTCAAAACTAGGCTCAAACAAGCAGAGATGGTAGTTTAGAACGGTCAGATACAAGTGGGCCAGCAAAAGGACTTGATTGAACAACTACAGGCTAGAGTGAAAATCGTCGAAAGTAAAGTTATAGATATCGGGATGTTCCAGTCCCAGGCGATGGAGATTCGGAGCAGGGTTTCTGCAACCCAGTGAAATTTACTCACCAAGGTAGAGATAATTCAGGACAACTGCTTACTCGTTGATGAAGTATTGGAAAATTTATCTGTTAGAGAAAGAGAAGTTGGAGCAGCTCAGGTCGCTTTTCAAGAGGCTGTGATAGCTACAAACAACAGGGAATCAGGAAGTACTCCTAGGTTTTCCATTTCGGAGCAGACCAGAGGAAATATTTTATTGAAAGAGTGGGAGCACAATATATCAGAAGGTAAACTACAAGCCAAGAAGGTAATGAAATCCTTTGAAGAGGCTTTTGGCTCTATAGATGGTAATATGTTAGGTATTGATAGTGAAGGCAGTGCTGAGACATTGAGTCAAATGATTATAGCGAAAATCTCTCTTGATATAAACAAAAAAGAAGAAAGAGATTCGGCTGAAATCTCACAAGTAACTATGGCAGACATAGTTCAAATAGATAGATGTATGATTAAACCCAGTGTCCAATTATGCGCTATTGACATCATAGACCGACAGATGGAAGAAAGGTTACCGCAATTAGTCGGAGATTGTTACTCTTTTGAGGCCAACTGTCAAGCGGAACCGTCAAGGTTGATATCTCGGCTGGTGGAAAGATGTGTCACTTGTACCGAGCATGTGAGAGGACAAGCTTCTGGTACCAAATAAAGACAGAGATGAAGAAATGGAGCGATTTTTCTCCTTCTTATTGTAACTGAAAATCTTGTAACGATTGAGATTCCATCTTATGTTAAACTGTGTAAATATACCATAGAAAGAAAGAAAAAAGGCCGGACCTTTTTGTGTCGATTGTAATAGAGGTTTTCTTTCTTGAGAGTTAATATAAAGCAAATCCGAAGATTCTCAATTCCGTCACGACTGTGTTATGAGTTTGTTTCCTTGTATCTCATTTTTTCATTTCATTTCATATTCGTATCTGATGAATGCTTCGATATAATTTAGTACAACCTCTACTATAGTGAATGAATTCTGGTTTTCTATATTGTTCATTGTTTTCCTCTGTACCAGCTATCAGCAGGTATAAGACCAGTCAACACTTTAGAATTCTATATATATTTTATGCTTCATCGGGTTATTTCTTTACATTCTTATTCTTCTGTTTATAAGTGAGATTCTCCCTTGATAAGAGCCTTACATGATAGAAAACTTAATGTTTTCTCCCACCTCATACATGTTTATTAAAATATAACTCAGTTACGGGAAAGGGCCTTTGGTTTGCACCCTATTTTCACTCCTGGAACCGTAAACTCTCTTTTATATGATCGAAATTGAGACAACACCTAAATTTCCCCTGAGATTTTCTTATCATTTTGTTCCTCCATGACTGTCCCTGTAACAAGACAACCTAATATTGAACCCAGACTATTAGACCAAACACATATTTCCTTAAATCTTTTTTATACTATTCTTAAAACAACCACTACCCGGGTTGAACTCGAACGTTCATGGGCAGCGATTGCACAATATATAAACATCCAAGAACAGTTGGAAGCTAGACAACGCCAACCCATAAATCATCCCTAGATTCTCTTGCTGAAGGTTGACTTTTCTTCCATCTTTATCCCTCACTCACTTTCAGATGCCTAGACACTGTACTTCCAAGACTTAAGTACAGACTCTGGAACAACAGGAGGCACAAATCTGAGGAGGGTGGTGCAACGGTTTTCATGGTGTAATCTCAGTCTTTCTAGTATCTCTTGTGTGCTTCTCTTGGTAAAGGTACACTTCTATTAGTAGAGGTACATTCTCTTGGTATTGTGATGTTGTTGCAACAATGGTGTTTTTGGTTAGGGTTTATATGTTGGTTCTAGTGTGGACTTGTCAGAATCATTCTATATAAGAAAAGGTTAGTGTGCTCAAGGGTGGCATAGTGAATGCCTATGGTTGGGTGACAATGATGTGACATTGTCTATGGCTAAAAGAGAATACCAAAATTTTAACACAAGGGTTCCCACTTTAGTATCTCCATAAAAATGAAACCCATTTACAATATATCAATGGATGTTGTATACTTGGAACAATTCAATAGTATTTTTGGTGCATGATACTAGCGTGTAACAACATACTCTATCATAAAGTCTATTTATGAAGTAGTCAATGCAAGCCCAAAATCACATATTTTTAGGTCATGGTTTGCATTTAGAAGCAAATTGTTGGGATTTAAATCTCTATGTAGAATATTTGCTAAATGTATGTACTTAAGCCCTCTTAATAGTTGATATAAGAAATACTGCAAAAGGACATCCATTACATTAAAATAATGTCATTGTACCTATTGTTTGGCATATAGCCCAGTAGGAATGATGTCTTCAAATCAATAGGTCATCGAGACAAATCTTATACAAGTCCTATTCCAATTAGACCCAAAAACTAAATGTGAATAGCAATGACATACCATTGATACATCATGTTGTTTCACATTGTATGATGGATGCAATTGGAAGAAATTAGAAAAAATTAGAAGTACTAGTTTTTAGTGGTATGATTTGCAGAGTAGGGTATATTTTTAGAGAATTATTGTTGTCACCAAAGTTATGATAGATTTATGTATTGAAGAACCTTTTCAATGATATTTAAGTGCAACTAAGTAACCAATGAGATGGCAACATTTAGTTAAAAAATGAGATTTCAAGAGATACCATTGTGTATGGGATATGTTTAGCACTTTTAAACTCAATATCTCATTGTGACTTATGATGTGCTTGCCAAATAGTGAAAAAAGGGAATACAATTTTTTGTTGGTCAATATCTCTTTATAGGAAATGAAACCACTTTTGTGTAGCTTGGGGGTTGCATAGGTTAAATATCATGTTATAGTTGTTGTGTAAGAAAAAATGTAATTCTTGTTGGCTCATTGTTTAAAATGCATGCCATTCAAGTTCATATTGATTCTTCAAAGAAGGCCATACATATACATGTATTTTGAATTATTAGGCTAAGAGCTTGAGTTATTACTCCCAATGGAGACCCTGAGAATTGTAGTTGTTGCTAATGGTGTTCATACTCAATTGGTTTATTGGGGATATATTAAACATGCATATATGTTGGTTACTCACATACATATAAATTCTAGTTGGATAAATTAATAACTTGCATTGATAACATGATCCCTTTACCTAAAAAATTGTTACAATTGCAGGCTTAAATATGGGATTTGGATAGAATGAGGCATGTTGGCTATTATGATATTACATATTCACATAAACATTCAAGTGCAGTTATGCATCATAATCACTGGGTATTAGGTGTTAAAAACAAAAAATCAATACATTTTGGATGAAGTGCCTATCTTGAATGCCCCAATCTAGCATTTTGGTGAAGGAGTCATATCCACATGTAGTTGGTCTCGAGTTTGATCCTCACAATGCATGTGATTTGCTACAACTCCACATGCAGTTCCATGGATTGAATTTCTACAAATGATTTGGGTATCCCATACCCACATCTAGTTGTTCTTGAGCATTTAGTACAAAGGGTGCATTGCAATTGAATATCAACAAGCACAAATTAGGAGGGGATTAGTATTCATGGAAATATTTTGGAGTACTTTGGAGTGATTCCATGCAGTTCATTTACATGTGCACCCATTGGAGGTAATCACTACTTGAGGATATGCTACAAAATATTATGGAAGAATGTATACCTAGAAAATATTTCAAGGGTTATGGTATAACAATGACACTCTAAATGTATATCTACTTTCCTCTGCATAATTTTTAGTATGTTCTAGATCTATATTTGAACACTTGAAACATGTTATATAATTGATAGTGCAATGGCTGCAATTTTTACCCATGATTGGCATTCAGGACTTTGTGAGGGAAAGTATGGATCATACTAAATTTTCATCGAGATGCAAATTTTGTCCTTGATGTATAGAAGAGAGCACAATATTCTTGCATGAATACAATTGTTTTTATTAATGTGTAGGAAAATTAGAAAATGAATCTATTTCATGATTTCAAGCTCTAATGTGTCCATTTTGAATCAATATATACTTTGATTTGTATTGAATTATAAGGGATTACATGAACCAAAATCTTTGGTATTTTGGAAATTGGCTTTGCGATGCAAGTCCCTACGTATTGATGCCTAGAAAACTTCCTGGCAGTCAACATGGATAAATTAGTTGATCAAAGGCCTCAATTAGGCCTATACTCCTTTGGGATGGAAATCCTCAGTGGTATGTGGGATCGGCTGCCACTAAGGGGGATTTTTTCCTTGAAATGATACTTTCTTTGAAGCTCTTCTAAGCTACTATGTAGAAAACAAAAAGAGCTAATCTAACTCTATTCTAAAGATACACTATCCTAAGTGGGTAGTAAGGAGCAAGAAGAATAA
>JZKD02S1749279.1:93388-103626 GCA_000966675.3 Picea glauca | reverse complement strand
CTTGGAGACTCTAGCAAGTCTATCAAGAGGATTTGATCTTCTTCATACAAGGATTGAGCAAGTGTGTGTGTTGGAGCCAAGAGCCACTGAAAGGAATCTTGCGACATCAAGGCGACCAGGTTGTAATCTTCTACTTTAAATTAATATGATACAGTGGCATGTCCTTTTCCCATAAAGCTATTCTCACTTTATTGTGTAATTCCTTGATCATACACATAAGTTGACAGTTGAATATATTTTGCTATCTTCACTTTGGTTGGTTTGTGTTGTCTTGGTCTTGACCCCACAAGAGCACCGGAGCGAAGCGGGAGAAACAGAGACCCTAGGAAGCGATACAAAGGTATGTTACTTGTCCCTTCCTGCTAGCTAATTCAATGGTCAAAACTTAGGGAAAGAGTCATGTCCTGTCCTGTTTTGTTCTAGATCCAGGTGGATCTAGGGAGATCTGTTAGTGTCCGCACCTACCGATTAGTCCGATAACACTTCTCTAAAGCACCCCACACTACACTAACTTCTTCATGAAAATGCATATCTCCAAGACTGTGATGACACATCTTCACAAGGAATCCAAGGCCACGCTGCATGCTTCTTGGAAGCGTGCCAACTCTTAGTCTTCTCAACGAATAGAGTGTACCCAATATCCACGACCAAGGATATTGGTGTACATAGTGTCAGAATCGTGCTCCATGCGTAAGTACCTCAACACCAACTTGACTTCCTTCAATGTGCATCCCAACTCCTCAATTCATTTTGCACTGAGTTGAAAGTCGTATATCCCCATGGATTTTCTACAAAAGTTCACAATGGATGCAAGGTGTTTGTCCTCCATCCTCACTTCTTCTGCATATGACTCCAAGTCTAGCTAAGTGAGTGCCTCCATGCACTACTCCATCTCAAAACTTAGAGTTTTTGTTGAAAGTGAGTCTTCCAATCGATTTTCTTCAACCCCTTCGCAACTATGTTGGAAACAAAGCGACTCGGGTTACATCTCCTATGAGATGACATTGGAAAGTGTTGCAACGGTTGACTTCAAATTGTCCTTGCGCTCTTATTTATAACACTGTAGGATTCACAACCGATATGTCTTCTTTGAGACACAATTCATCGAAGTCTCCATTGTTGTCAACATTTTTTTTCTCTGGCCTAATCCTCCCAAAGTCACCATGGTTTAACTCACCCCTTGTTGTTGCATCGTGTCGCAAGGTCTGTCCACACTTTCACCAACTCCCTCAATCAACTTGATTACAAACATCCTAGGTATTCATCCAAGATTCCTATTCATTGTCATGAGCATACTTGGAGTTTTGGATTTGTCTAAAAACACCAAGAAACCTGTGTGTAAGAGTGGAATTGCCTTGAAAAATATGAGAAATTCCTTCCCTAAGATCAACACATGATCATCTAATGGAGCAACCATCAGGTCCCAATTTCCAATCCAATCTCCAACTCTCAAATGTGTAAAGTGAACCACCCCAACTTTTGGTTCCACTGTTGAGTTGACCACCTTGTAGATGGTTGTGTTGCTCTCATACTTACGAAGGAGTGAATTCGGATTCTGCTCACTCACAAAGTTGTAGGTCATGTTGATGTCCACCAAAGTAGCCACCTTCACCCCACTCACAGTCACATTCACAAAGAAAAGTCATTTTCCTTCACCATGCAAACATTGTCCACAACCTTTATCTTTGAACTCATCTAGACGTGCTGCCAAAGCGTCCACCACTTCCAACATCTCCTTTGAAGGTGCAACATTTTGGAATACTTCCACTGTGTTGGAAATCTTCTCGCCTTCCTAATTCACTTGGTCTTCTTCCAACCATTCCAACTTAGTCTTCATCAGATAGTTTGTTGCGAAGTGGTTTTCATTGCAAAGAAAATACTGAACAAGTCTTCCTCTGGGATCAAGCAACTTCTTCCTTGTTGAGACATCTCCTTTTCCTTAGGCATCCTCCTTGCTGAGCAACCCCAACCTTGGCATATTCCTAGACTTGGCTCCATCCAAAAATTCCCTTGTTTCATCGTCACAAAATTTTAATTGTTCCTCGATCTTGCACATCTTCCTCAATTATTCCCATGACTCCACCAAGTTTCGATACGAAACCTCCATTCTATTTTTCCATGTCTCGTCATCACAAGATTTCCATCATGCAATCTCAAGAATCCTCTTCGAGCCTTACCGACACTGCGTCAAAATTCTCTCACAATGTCTATCCTATCCTTCCATTCAAGCACACCTTCTATCTCTTGGGTTGAGTTGAGCCTTGGATCACATCGCACAACTCTACTTGCATGTGCCCAATTTTTCCCTACTCAACTCTTCATTTTTTGTTTGAAAAATCAGTTCCTTGGTCACCTGCTGCACCAAGACACCTGCATGATACTGCCCCAACTCTTACCTCACATGTTTGTTGATGCACCAACTCACCCAACTGCTTCACAACTCCTCACATAAATTTTTGTCACGTTTAAACTCGCTCTGCTTGTCCAGTGGAGTGTCCAACATGTCGATGAATCGAGCCAACAACCCCAAATTCATTCAAACTTCAACTCTATGATGAAATCTGCGATGAGTTCTACAACGTTCACCTTGTCCAAGTGCTTCGGTTCACCCATGAACTCTATTCTTGGTCTGCACAAGGTGTGTGCTAGAAATTTCCCACAAGTTACAACTTCATCCACAATTTGACCTACCAATAAACACTAGCTTCTGCCATAAGCTTGATACTAAATGTACACCGAAGTCTACGACCAAGCTATCTTTGCGATGGACCAATTCGTCTCACTGAACTGTTCACCAAAATTGCTCTGATACCATCTATTAAGGAGGTGACAGTGGCGAAGAGCTCACAAATTTGTCTTCAAAGTTTTCTCTGATACCATCTATCACGAAGGTGATAGTGGTGAAGATCTCACCAAAATATCTTCAAAGTTTGCTCGGATACCATCTGTCATGCACCCATAATCTACCCGGGGATCCATCTCAACTTGGCACACCCAAGTCACCCGACATTTGAGATCGTGTGGCACTATGACATTTCATTTCGACAACTTGACCAAACCAAAATTACTTTGCCCAGACTCACCTCACTCAAGATGCACCCATTCTCTACCGTGACCCAATCATACCAACTACAGTTGTGTTTATTAATTAAACAATTACATAGTTCTTATACCTAGCTAATTACACAACCAAGATCTTGTGACCATTCATACACAAGAGACAAAAATATGGTTGGGTGGCACAAGATGTGACTAACACCTGTACAAGACATTATATACAAATCTTGTTACACTGATTCACAAAGAGGAGATTGCAGCTCAATACATAGATATAAAAGAATTCCGCTAAGTCACATCCCAATTTTCCTACTTGCTCATAGACCCAAGTCTCCATATTGCAACCTGAATGTGATTGCCGCAGTCTTCTCCCGGTCGTGCGCATTTCCTCACCTGACCTTCGTGCCTCTCTATCATGCACCCTGCCCAAGACACCCAACAAGACACTAAGACAATCCTTCACACTTCACCTTCATCTTCGTCAAACTTTGTCTCTCCTTTTCCCGATTCACAAACCTCACTCTTCAACTCGATTTGTGATGATGAGATGTGTTGCATCCATCTCATGCACCTCAGTTCTTTATATGGAATCCAACCATCTCCTTTGCAAACCATCATGTCCTTTGGAGGGTCACACCCCTTCATGGACTGATGCACCCAAACGAACCAACATGTTCCTTCGCGGACCAAGGTGCCCATGAATCTGTGCACTCATGGAACCTTCGTGTCCTTTCAAACCGGTGTGCCCCATGCCAACACGGCCCAACCTCTTTGGTGTTCCATTTCCTTGAAATGATCAACATGACTATTCGTGGGTGTGCCGATGGGGTCATCTAACCTCTCCAATGCACCCATGTTGCTAAGGAAAGATGGGTCCACTCCTTGGGCATGTGCCTAAGTCACCTCGTCCTTTCCCAAAGGCAACCCAAGTCCTCATCCTCCATCACAAGGAAAGTGAGTTGTATGCCCCCTTAGGTCTGCACATCACCATCGTGCACCCAAGGTGCTCCTTACTGTGCCTGTAAGACTTTGTTTTCCCAACTGATTACATGCCCCTTATGTTCTCTTGACCAACTTGCCACTAAGTCTTCCCAAGGGGTGTCCATGCTCAATGGGTGTCGCAGAGGGCTTTACACCCATCATTAATGTGTTTGGAATATTCTTGGATTTTTTTTTTCCAGTGGTTTTCCTTCAATTTAATCAGGTTTTTAACACATAAATGTGTGTATTATTTTCCTCAATACTAATATTGGGAAGGAGCGATTAATACAGGTTGTCACAAACTCTTCTAGTGATCTATCCAATTCAATTTGTGTCCAATCCTTCTTGTAGTTGATATCCTTAGTCTATAAATCTACAAATGAAAATTGTAGGGAAACACAAGTACTTCCCATGATACAAAGTTGAAACAAATACATGGAGTGTTATTCATGTCCCTTCTAGTGAGAATAATTGCTTTCCAATCGATCATGACATCATCCAATATGCAAATTTCCATTTGAAAAGGATGAAGGAGAAATAGAGATTGTATCATTATTAGAGTCCAAAGAAAAAGTGGAGTGCATGTTTGGGCTAAAGTAGTATCATGTGAGAAATTGAGGAAAATAGGAGGGCTTTGTGGTGTGTCAAAACTTCAATCACCGCCCTTTGGAAAAACTATGTGAAAGTAGAGGAGCTCTAGGTCTTGAAACATTGATGTCTTTGGAAGAGTTGTTGGCCTATTGGTGGTTTCCGCAACTCACAAAGATTTGAATATTGTGTTTGTGGATGCCATGAGATACTACATTTTTCATTTGTTGAATATTTAATGGCATTCAAGGAGCTTGATGCACGTGACTGTCCTATTGTCCTAAACGACAATGACGTGTAAATACTTATTTCTATTTTTAGAAAAATAGTTGTAGATACTTATATTCATTATAAAAATAATGAATATGGTACTTTCATAAATGCTATAAAATACATTACTCGATAAAAATACTTCCCTCTATCATGCATGGAAAGTCATGGAATGCCACAACTTGCAACGGTTTTCACTATTTGCTTGGGTGAATTCAGGGAAGGTGAAGGTGTGAGAGGGTTGTTTAGCTACAACCATGGATTTTACATGGAATTCATAGAAAAATAGCATCTACCATGGCTTTTTTACCACTTGTGTCCATTTTTAGACATCATTTTTCTTCCTTGTTATAAAAAAAATTGGCAAACCACAACAAGCCTAGCAAATCAAATGTCGAGAAAGTATGTATTCAATAGCCTAGAGTATCTCAGGAGTCTAGAGACATCTTGGACTTAGCTTGGAGTTAGGTGATAGATAGTTGAATTAGGGATGATTTTAAGGATGGAAATTTATTTTAAAATGTAGAAACCTTGGCGAATCTTACTTATCCTTCATATTCCAACTATAAATGTTTGGCGATATTTTTGTAAAATTATTTGAATTTCTAAGGATTTTGTATAGTTTTTATAAAATTTTGGCGATTTTTAAGGTAAAATAATTTTATCCTATAGAATTTGGGCGAATCATTTTTAAAACAACGAATCTCGTTTTTGGGAAAACCATGGAAAATTAGCCCATGAGTGAAATTTAGCCCCTAAAATCATCCATGGATTCAAGAGCCTAGAGCATCTCATGAGTCTAGTGACACCTTGCACTTAGTTTAAAGTTGGGTAATAGATAGTTGCATATAAGGGATATACAATATAAGCACTTGGCACCTTAAAATCAAAGCACATAATCATGTTGCTTAATTTTTCTATGCATCTTAGAAATGTAGTCTATGGTAGCACCATCCCATTTCCACTCAGGAATGGGCAATGGCTATAACAATTCAATGGATGTCTATGCTCAACATTTACCCTTTGACATCCCATGCATCTAGCTATATAATCAACCACATCTTTATTCATATGTGGCCAAAAATAATGACTTCTCAATGTTGCAATTGTTTTCTAATACCCTATATGTCCAACATAAGGCACATCGTGAATCTCTTTTAGCACTAAATTTCTCAACTCTTGAGAATTAGGAACATATAATTTGTTCTGGTACAAGAGGATTCATTCCTCTTCCAACACACAATCTTTACATTTCAACAATTTATTATCTTGTTGTAATCTTTCTTTAACTTGTAGATAGTGTTGATATGAAATTGCAGCTCTCGTAATTCTGCCTTTTAAATCTAAGTTGTTCATGCTAATGATTGTAGCATGCATCTCACACACCCTCTTATTGAGTGGTTCAACCAATTTGTTTTCTTTACCTTTAACATGATTTATGTCAAAGTCATATTCACTGAGAAATTCCAACCATCTAGCTTGTTTGACATTTAATGTGGGTTGTCAAACAAATATTCCAGACTACTGTGCTCTGTCCTCAACTCGAATTCTCTGCTCATCAAATAATGGTCAACACCAAAGAACATGACTAGGAATGAAGATACCCAATGGAGTTTTTGTCCCAATTCCAAAGAGTCCGAAGTGGAGATGCCAAAATAGGGAAAAACCCACTATTTCGAACCATTTTTTGAGGATTTTTTAGATTTTCAGAGGAGGAAAAGGGACCCCAAATCACAAATCTGAAAAACTTTAGTTACTCAACATTTTGCCTCCATAGTAAGCCACACAACTTTGTCTTGGTGAAGAGTTACCAATTTTTCTCAGTTTGGGAGATAACTATTTTGGCTAAAATTCAACTTTTAAATTCAACTCCGGGAAAAGTTGAATTTCTCTTTCAACTCTTATTGAATATATGACTCCACGATCGTAAATCATTGCAAATGACAAAAGCAAGTTGGATTCTTTTTTTGTTTATTAATTTGTATTAAATTGCATAATAAGTTGGAGCCACAGATTATCTTGGAGCCAGCTATGAAGGCTACAATCTAGAGCACTGAGTTCAACCACCTGAAAACTACATTTCATCCACTTGTATACCATTTGAGTTTAATTAGACTGAACCCAAATCTACAAGTTTTATGGGCCCTTCTATATTGTAACTACATCAATTTTAATTTTTAGAAACTTCATTTCATCCATTTGTTTACACTGAAACCAAACCCGATATACAAGCTTTATTGGTCCTTCTATTATTGCAACTTACATCAATTCTAACTTAGCGTGAATTTTTTTTTTTTTTTTTCATTTACAACCAGAAATTAAAGAGACTTAAAGTATATTTTATATTTAAATTGAAGAATGTTAAAGTCTCTTTTATAATTTTTAAGATAATTTTAACAATAAACACTAATGACATGTAATATTATATATTTAGGCAGATAGGTTGTTTTTAAGACTTAGATAGTCCAAACAATCAAAGTCATGCATCTCTTAGTGTACCTTAATCTTCCATTTGTCAGTACATGTTAACCTCCATCTGCATGCCTGTATAAGAACATCCATCATCAGTTAGCTCATCTTGTGGATCAATAGCCATGCATGCAATGGTTGCTTCCCTTATCTCATCGTGTGGACTAGTCCCCTATCGTTGCTCATCATTTTCATATTTCATAGGGAAATCAACCTATTTAAGTTCGAGAAGGTGGCTCAATCCTTGGTTCCCTTCATTTGTTTTTCATCGTCTTCAGTTTTTCATTCTGCATAGAGCAAGCGACCTCTTGAAGTTTTACAAGATTGTCAATGTAGGTCAAACTTTTTTGCATTGCATATTGCGTGGGTTAGTAAACTTTTCAATTTATCTAAGGTTTTTTTGAATTATATATACTCATCACTAGTACTCTCTGTACATGGAATTGGATATGCCCTTCAAAATGTTCCACTGTCACATGTCCATAGTTTTCTTGGGGATCCAAATCAACTTGGCACACCTAAGTTGTCCAACACCTCGGGTCGTGTAGCACTGCGAAGTTTCATTTTGGTAGCTTGACCAAACCGACATTACTTCGTTTGTACTACCCCTCACTCAAGACACACCCATACTCTCCCTTGAGCCAATCGTGCAAACTACACTTGTGTTCTTTACTTAAACAATTACATAGTTATAATATTGAGCCAATTACACAACCAAGAACATGAAACCATTCATACACAAGAGACACAAATATGGTTGGGCGACAGAAGATGTGCTTAACACCCGTATAAGACTTTATATACAAATGTTTTTGCAATGATTTACAAAGAGGAGCTCACAACTCAATACATAGATATACAAGAATTCGGCTAAGTCACATCTTGACTTGCCTACTTGCTTATACACCCAAGTCTTCTGGTCGCAACCTGAGTCTGCCTATCACAATATTCTCTCCATCGCACGCACCACCTTGCCTGAACTTCCCACCTCTCCATGGTGTTCCTTTCCCAAGACACCCATTGAGACACTAAGCCAAGCCTTTGCACTTCTCCTTCATCTTCGTCAAACTTCATCTCCCCTCTTCCCAAGTCACAGACCTCACTCTCCAACTTAAGTTGTGATGATGAGATGTGTTTCCTCTAGCACACATGCCTTGTGTTCTCTATATTGAATCCAATCATCTCCTTTGTGAATCGTTGTGTCCTTTTAGGTGTCGTGCCCCTTTGCGGACCAACACACCCAAACGAATCGACATGCCCCTTCATAGATCGACATGCCCATGAAAAATTCAGCTCATTTAACTTTCAGATCCTTTCAAATTGGTATGCCCCATGCCAACACACCCCAACCTATTTAGTGTGCTCTTGCTTCATGCATTTCCCTGAAAAGATCGACCTGACTCTTCATGGGTTTGTCGATGGGGTCATTTGATCCAGGTGGATATTGGTGACCACCCGCCTATTCCACTTGGACACCCCCCATTGTTTCTTTCAGTTTTTTTGTTTCCTTAATTGTAACACAATTTACTATTCTTGGCAGTTTTTCGGGTCCTGAACTTCTGGAGCCGTTTTGAGGCCCGAAACGATGTTTTTTGGGCATGGTCCGATCAATGAATATTGGTTTGCTCCAAACCATGATATTTGTTGTCAACAATTGTAGTCACTAGATAGATATTTCTAACAATGTATCATATGCGTCAAACAAAGATAGTATGCCAAAGTTACGACCCCGGGAAATTGATGTACCAATTTACCCCGATGAGGCCCATATTCTGGCTTTTCATCTCCTAGAGTTAGGTTTTTGGATGTTTAGGGTTTCCATTGTTTCTCAATAATAAATAAGCCTTCGAGCCTCATTGTAACACATATTTCAGAGGCATGTAGTCACCACATCTCTTCTCAGAGATAAGCTACCAACGCCCTAACTAGTTTATTTCTATTCTGTCTGTAAACAAATTTCAGTTCATTGATATTAATGAAATGAAGTGTTATTTCCACTGCATCTTTGTATTCATGGTTATTTGTGTATTCTGTTGTGTTCCTGCATAAATTTGGATCAGTGGTATCAGAGCGGTCTACTCTTTCTCAATCCCTCTTTGCATGTCCCCAACGAGGTCGGGGTATAAGGAGTTATGGCTTGATCTGGTTGAACCTTTGCAAGATTAGCCTCACAAACCCTGACGACCGCCCATGGGGGACGAAAAGAAATATGAGGCAGTAGGAGATCCTATCAAAATATTGCTCGAGGAGGCCCTTGAAAAACAAAGGAACGCGATGATGGATAACTTCGCTCAGATCCTTCAACGATTTCCCATTGGTGGCGCATCTGCATCCAACAACCACTCTGGAGGCGCAACCCCTTTTAAGGTACAAGTAAAATTTGACATTCCTATATTTGATGTCCAAATAGATGCATACGTCGTAGATAGATGGTTGAATATCTTAGAAGGATATCTCTCGGTTCATGACTTTTCCGACCAGGAGAATATTATTTTTTCACTGCTTAAATTTGCCCCCCATGTCAAGGACTAGTGGGAAACCTACTATGAGAAAAAAAAGGAGGTGGAACCCTCTCTGTTCACAGCCATACCCACTTATAATTATTTCCGAGATACCATCAAGGAACAATATTATCTCGTGGGGAGCTATGAGGACAATGTTGGATTACTGAGAGGGGGGGGTGAATCAGTAATAGCGTAATTATAATCCTTTTTCTTTAAATGTTATATCAATGTAGAATTATCCAATAATGAGCAGAAAGAAATAAACAATCACACATATACATAGTACACCAGTGTTTTACGTGGAAACCCAAATCGGGAGAAAACCACAGAATGCTTTTTCTTATATGTCTTGAAGAATTACATTCATTG
>JZKD02S1749279.1:66650-85125 GCA_000966675.3 Picea glauca | reverse complement strand
TAAAATCTCTTAAACCACTTTGACTACTTTGACCTTTTGGGGCTTCTAGATGACATATGAGGGTCCTCCAACTTCGTAAGGCCATAACTCTCAAACCGTGAGGATTTATGTGATGCTCTACATACCACCAGAAATGGCATGACATGTAATATCCATATATAATAGTATTATCTGAAAATATATCATAACTCATACCATTACCCATCAAACAAACTTTGGTCCATTACCCAAACCTGGGGTCTCCAACGTCTCATGGCCATAACTCTCTAACCGTGAGGAATTATGTGTCGTTCCACATACCATCGGAAATGACATGAAAATCACTATCCATATAGGATATTTTATCTGAAAATTTCACTTTCCTTCATCTCATTATTCCACAATTAAGCATGGGTTCTCTTACTCCACAAAGCATCTTCCCATGAGGGCTTTCACCATAAGGGGATCACTTTGGAGTTCATCCATATTTACTTCTTATCAACCATGAAAAAACAATAATGAGTGATATTTACATCAAAAAATATTGGGTCCATTACCCAAACCTTTGTGCTACAGGGATTTCTTCAAGGGTTGGCATCAATGACAACCAACCTTAATCAACAGACAAGTACATACAATGGACTACGCCACGACAACAAAGGGATCAAGATGTGCATGAGATGACAAATCTGTTCCATACCCTACACACAAAGTTGGGTATCAAATATTCAGAGAAAAATTTTGTGTTGAAGTACCACTGTTGTCTACACAGATACATTCAGGAGGAAATGGAGTTCCTGGACATCTCCTCGCTTGGTATGACATACTGGTATACTGCCAAGATTGAGTAGAAATTCAAAAAGAAGAAGCGAGACTTTGGATCTGCGAATCAAAAGCAAGTGAAAGGTGCCCCAAAACCACAAAACAAAGGACAAAGCCAAGGCATGGCGGCTCAAGACAACCTGCCAAAGCTACAAGAAAATAACAACACCGTGAATCCGAAGAAGGACACAGGAAAGTGGTGTGAGTTACATAAGAGATCCACTCACAACACAAGTGAGTGTCGGGCCAAACAATCACTGGTGACCGAGATGAGGGTTTCTAAATCAGATGCATGCTCCGATGCTGAACCAGAACCCGAGAAGGGAAATGACAGAGGGAAGAATATTATCGTTGTGGAGCCCAATGCCACCGTTGCCACCACGAAGATCCAAAAAGAAGAACCGAAATATCTATAGGAGGAGGAGTGTTTCTTCCACTCCTAGATGTGGGTAAAGGGTTCCCTGCTACAGTTCATTATCGACAGTGGGATCCAAAAGAACCTCATTTCAGTAGAGGTTGTGAAGTGGTTGGGCTTGCTGACCACAACACACCCACAACTGTACACCATCAGGTGGCTTAACCAAGGATAGGATCTCCGTGTCAGCCAATAATGTCGCCTTCCCTACAACATCAAGCCCTTCACCGATGAGGTATTATGTGACATTTCTCCTCTTGATGTTTGTGATGTATTATTAGGCTAACCACACTTGTGGAAGTGACATGCTGTGTATGAGTCCTGACCTTGCGTTGTTATTGTTACCTTGGGAAATAAGTTGTATAGGATACCAGAGGTACCATCGTCTACTGCTATCTCTTTGGTTACTACAAAACAATGCAGTAAGCTCATTTCCAAAACCGAGAAATTTGTTTTCCTGATGATCCACCCTCAGGGAAAGAAGAAGAATGTGGCCATGACCTCTAGAGAGGTCTCCTCCACATGACAACAACAAATGAACAAGTTCGTGGAGGAGTACTGAGACATCTTCACCTCACCCGCAGGGGTGCCTCTACACTGTCAGGTCAAGCACCCCATCGATCTGACCCCAGGTGCGCCACTGCCCAATGGACCAATCTATCAACGCTCTGTTCTGGAGAACGTTGAAATCAAGAGACAGATTCAGGAGATGTTGTAGAAAGGTCACATCCGGCCAAGTTCATTGCCATGTGGGAGCCTGGTCATGTTGGTGCAGAAGAAGGATGGGACTTGGAGACTCTGCATTGACTATCGAGCGTTGAACAAGATCACTGTCTAGAATAGGTACCGGATCCCACAGATTGATGACCTTCTGGATCAACTCAAAGGGGAAAAATATTTCAGCAAGATCGACTTGAAGTCTGGGTATCATCAGTTACCAATCGAACCATCTGATGTGTCGAAGAATTCCTTCAAAACCAAGGAGGGCCTTTTCGAATGCCTGGTCATGCCTTTCAGGTTGACGAATGCTCCCACAACCTTCATGAGGCTAATGGATGACATCTTATGGCCATTCACCAACTCATTTGTAGTAGTGTACTTGGATGACATCCTGATCTTCAACTAGAATTGGGAAGAGAACCTCCACCATATCCGACAGGTCCTCCAAACACTGCGGAAACACAAGTTGTGTGCCAATTTGGAGAAGTTCAGTTTTGGCATGACCCAGGTTTAGTATCTGGGATACATTATTGATGAGCATGGGGTGCATGTGGATCCAACCAAGATTCAATTCATTCAGGATTTTCCAGCCCTAACCACTCTAACAGAGCTTCACAACTTTCTAGGTATTGCTAATTTCTACCGTAGGTTCGTCTTGGGATTCTCTCATATCACTTGGCCCTTGAGTCAAGTCACAAAGGGAGGAGTGAAAGAAAAATTCCTTTGGTCAGAATATCAACAGAAGGCATTCGCAGAATTGAAACATCGCCTCTACTGTGCCCCATTTCTCACATTACCAGACTTGCAACAACCATTTGAGATCAAGACAAATGCCTCTGACTATGCTATTGGGGTAGTTCTTACTCAACAGGGGCATCCAGTGGAATATCGCAGTGCGACACTATCCGAAAGTATCCCACTTATGACAAAGAAATGTATTCCATTGTACTGTCTTGCCAATAGTGGAAGCATTACATTTTGGGGAAGGAAACAATCATCCACTTAAACCATTGACCCCTGCAGTTCATACAGACACAAGGGAAGTTCCAGAACGATCGCCATCAGAAGTGGTCCACATATCTGCAAAAATTTCATTTGAACATCAAGTACAAGAAGAGAAACACCAATAATGTTGCAGACTGCATCATCTGACCACCGATCATGCCGATAACCATCGTGCTCAACTCTTGTGGGCATGAGACTTTTGATTGCCCACTTCTCTACAAGAGTGATCCAGATTTCAGCCACACATATAAGACGCTCTTGGAGGGTAACCGAGTTCCAAATCTCCACCTCCAGGATGCACTACTATGTCACCTGAGACACTTTTGTGTTCCTTCAAGCGAGCATGCCAAGATGATTTGGAAATCACACTATAGTTAGGTAGTTGGGCATTTCGGGTTTGAGAAAAAAGTGGCAGTACTGCAAAAGTATTTCTATTGGCCAAACCTTCGACATGATGTCGGGAAGTACATCTGATCCTGCACTGCCTGTGCCATTGCCAAAATGACCATCAAGAAGCAAGGCCTATATACTCCGCTTCCTACCCCCAGTCGACCTTGGGAATCCATCTCCATGGATTACATGTTGGGCCTTCCTTCTACTAAGCATGGCAATGACTGTGTTTTCATGGTCATCGACATATTCTCGAAGATTTCCATTATGGTGGCCTACAAGAAGAATATCACAACAGAGGCCACTGCTAAACTCTTCTTTGAACGAGTGTGGGTACACTTTGGGATACCACAGTCTATCATCTCATATCGGGACAATAGGTTCCTCAATACATTTTGGTTCAGCCTCTGGTCAATGCTGGACACCAAGATCACCAAGTCCATAGCTTTCCATCCCCAAACTGATGGCGAGACAAAGGTCGTCAACAAGATGATCGTACACATTTTGCGCATGTACAACTCAAAGAATCCACGCACATGGGATGAGAGCCTCCCCTATGTACAACATAGCTATAACCGGGCCCTCCACAACTCAACCAGCCACAACTCCTTTCAAGTGGGCTTGGGATTCTAGCCACTATGTCCCATTGACGTAGCCATACCATTTGTAGCTACTTAGGCTAATTCGACTCATGTCCAGTCTGAAGCTGCCAAGGAGAACAACTTCATTGAGCGCATTCAACACATTCTCCAACAGGTTCATGACATATTGGATAGAGCCAATGCTAAGTACAAGAAATGACATGATCAACATTAGGTGCAACACAACTTCCATGTGGGAGAAAAAGTGTGGCTACATTTGCAGAAGGAGCACCTCGCTGGACCCCACCGCAAGTTTCACCCACTCCGATATGGGCCATACACCATCACCAAGACTGTAGGGGACAATGCCTTCGAGATTAGTATCCTACCATTCCTTGGTCTGCACCCAATGTTCATTTTGGACTGCCTTCGGCCTTACTTTCGACCTCTACTGGACACATCCGACATGGCAGAACAACTCACACCAACAAAGTTAAACCCAAACTGCATGGAACAAGCCACAACTGATAGACTTATGGACACACAGATCAAGAACACCCACCAACAGAGGATCTAATTATATTGAGTTGTCAAAGCAGGCCAACTCCTTCACCAGGGCAAGTGGCTCACCAGGGACCAAGTTCAACAAAAGTTTCCTCATCTCATGGAGGAACTCAACGCAATGGGGACCATTGCTTCCTAAGGGGGGAGGAATGATTGGTGGCCACCCACCTATTCCACTTGGACCCCCACCATTGTTTCTTTCATTTTTTTCAGTTTCCTTAATTGTAGCACCATTTTCTATTTTTGGTAGTTTTTCGGGTCCTGAACTTCCGAAGCTGTTTTTGAGGCCCTAAACGACGTTTTTTGGGCATGGTCCGGTCGAAAAATATTAGTCCATTTCAAAACATGATATTTGATGTCAATAGTTGTATTCATCGGATAGATCTTTCTAACGATGTATCATATGTGTCAAATGAAGATAGCATGCCAAAGTTAGGACCCCGAGAAATTGAAGTACCAATTTACCCCGACGGGGCCCATATTCTGGCGTTTCATCTCCTAGGGTTAGATTTTTGGATGTTTAGGGTTTCCATTGTTTCTCAATAATATATAGGCCTTCAAGCCTCATTGTAAAACTGAGTTCAGAGGCCTGTAGCCACCACATCTCTTCTCAGAGATAAGCTACCAATGCCCTAGCTAGTTTATTTCTATTCTATTTGTAAACAAATTTCAGTTCATTGATATTAATGAAATGAAGTGTTATTTCCACTGCATCTTTGTATTCATGGTTTTTTTTGTATTCTGTTGCGTTCCTGCATAAATTCAGATCATCATCCAACCTCTCTAGCGCACCCATGCTTCCAGGGGAAGATGGGTCCACGCCTTGGGCATTCGCCCAAGTCGCCCCATCCTTGCACAAACGCAACCCAAGTCCTCATCCTCCGTCGCAAGGCAAGTGAGGTTTGTTCCCCCTTGGGTCCGCACATCACCATCATGTGTCCAAGGTGTTCCTACCTGCATCTATAAGACTTCATTTTCCCAACCAATCACATTCCCCTTATGCTCTCTTGACCAACTAGGTGTCGAGTCTTTCCAATGAGCATCCACACTCAGTGGGTGTTTTAGATGGATTACATCCTCCTCCACCTAAAGTCACAGTCATCCCAAAAATACCTTCAAAATATACCATCTCCACCTTCTGCTCGAAGTTGTGCCTCCATCACAACCAATCCTCATGGAAACTCCAAGTTTCATGCCAAATGAAAACCCCAAATTTCTTGTGAAGTGGAAACCCCAAGTTTCCACAAATCAACCCAACTGCACTTTTCTCAATCCCACATGATCTATTGCTTGATTCAATACACTCTCTTCACTTAACTCTAAGGATGAAAGTCACCCAACTCTGCTGCACTATATTGTCGCGATGTTGTTTCCTTGTTGTGGTCTGATTTTGTTGTTGCTATCACTGGCTTCTAAATCGACTGTTTCCCACTTCTCTTCAAAAAATCTCTTCTGTTGAAATCCTTGTGACTCACTATTGTGATCATACTACAACTCAAGTCCATGCTTACATGCACTATCGATCCTCGCATATTGAACTAGTTGGGTAGCTAATCCAACCGTCGTGCTCAATCTGTGAGCATGCACATCTCCATGTCCGCACATCACTTTCCTATCCACAAATTCCATCACCTCGTCCAACCTAAACGACTAAGAAAAATTCCTACACATTTCCCCTAGCTTCCAAGTCACCTCACTAACCCAATGCTCCAATCTGTTGTCAAGTTGTCTCTCCACAACCCACCACACCAATTGTTGTCTTCACCATGCCAAAGTGAGGTTTTCTCCCTGCTCCAACTCACTAAGTCACATCCACGTGAGTTTGCTGTGACACCTTCATCCAAATCACTACACACCACAATAAATTCTTCACAACAATGCATATCTCCAAGTCTGTGATGACACCTCTTCGCAAGGCACCCAAGGCCACGCTTCTTGATTCTTGGAAATGTGCCAACTCTCAATCTTCTCAATGAATAGAGTGTACCCAATAGCCACCACCAAGGCTATTGGTGAACATAGTGTCATAATTCCAACCTGACTTACTTCAACGTGCATCCTAATTCCTCAAGGCATTTTGCACTTAGTTGAAAGTCACATATCCCCATGGATTTTCTACAAAAGTTCACAATGGATGCAAGGTGTTGGTCCTCCATCCCCACTTCTTCTGCATCAGACTCCAAGTCTAGATAAGTGAGTTCCTCCATGCACTACTCCATCTCAACACTTAGAGTTTTTATCGAAAGTAAGTCTTCCAACCGATTTTCCTCAACCCCTTCACAACTATATTGGAAACAATGCGACTTGGGTTATGTCTCCTATGCGATGACCTTGGAAAGTGTTGCAATGGTCGAATTCAACTTGTCCTTTCTCTCTTGTTTACAACACTACATGATTCGCAACCAATATATCTTCTCCAAGACATAATTCATCGAAGTCTCCATTGTTGTCAACCTTTTTTCTCTCTGGCCCAATCCTCACAAGTTCACCATGGCCTAACTCACCCCTTGTTGTTTCACTGCATTGCAAGGTCTGTCCACATTTCCGCCAACTCCCTCAATCAACTTGATTTCATACATCCTAGGTATTCGTCCAAGCTTCCTCTTCATCTTCATGGGCATACTTGGAGTTTTGGATTTGTTTAAAAACACTAAGAAACCTGTGTGTAGGAATGGAACTGCCTTGGAAGATCTAAGAGATTCCTTCCCAAAGATCAATGCAAGATCATCCAATGGAGAAATCGTCAAGTCCCAATTTCCAAACCAACTTCCAACTCTCAAAGATGCGGAGCGAACCACCTCAACTATCGATTCCACTCCTGAGTTAACCACCTTGTACATGGTCATTTTTCTCTCATACTTACGATGGAGTGACTTCGTGGTCGACTCACTCACAAAGTTGTGGCTCACGTAGGTGTCCACCAAAGAAACCACCTTCACCCCACTCACAATCACATCCAAAAAGAAAACTCATTTTCCTTCACTATACGAATGTTGTCCACACCCTCTATCTTTGAACTCATCTAGACATGCTGCCAAAGCGTCCACCGCTTCCAACATCTCCTTTGAAGGTGCAAGTTTTTGGAATACTTTGACTGTGGTGGAAAGCTTCTTCTGTGCCTGTTGCACTTGGTCTTCTTCCAACCATTCAAACCTAGTCTTTATCAAACAACCTATTGTGAAGTGGTTTTCATTGCAAAGAAAACATTGGAAAAGTCTTCCCTTGCGATCAAGTAGCTTCTTCCTTGTTGTGACGTCTCCTTTTCCTTGGGAATCCTCCTTGTTGAGAAACCCCAACCTTTGCATATTCCTAGACTTGGATCCATCCAAAAATTCCCTCATTTCATCATCGCAGAATTTTGATTGTTCCTCGATCTTGCACATCTTCCTTAATCCTTCCCATGACTACACCAAGTTTTGATACGCAACCTCCATTCTATTCTTCCATGTCCCATCATTAGAGCATTTCCATCATGCAATCTCAAGATTCCTCTTCGATCCTTATTGGCATTGCTTCGAACTTCTCTCACAATTTCCATCCTATCCTATCATTCATGCATGACTTCCATATCTTAGTTCAAGTCGAGCCTTGGCTCACATCACACAACTCTGCTTGTATGCGTCCAACTTGGCCCTGCTCAACTCTTCATTTTTTGTTTGAAAAACCAGTTCCTTGGTCACCTGTTGCACCGAAACACCTGTGAGATACTTCCCCAACTCTTCCCTCACAATTTTTCTAATGCACCAAATCACCCAGCTACTTCCCAACTCTTCGCATAACCTGTTGTCATGTTTGGAGTCATTTTTCTTGTCTAGTGGAGCGCCCAATATGCCAATGACTCAAGCCAACAACCCAAAAATCGTTCAAATTTCAACTCTATGATGAAATCTGCGATGATTTCTATGACGTGCGCCCTATCCAATTGCTTTGGTTCACGCATGAACTCTACTCTTGGTTTGCACAAGATGTGTGCCCATAACTGTCCCACAAGTTACAACTTCATCCACAACCCAACCTACCATTAAACATTATATTCTTCCACAAGCTTGATACTAAATGTCCACCAAAGTCTGCGACCAAGCTATATCTATGATGGACCAATCCGTCTCAATGAACTATTCACCAAATCTTCTCTGATACCACCTATCATGGAGGTGACAGTGGTGAAGAGCTCACCAAGTTGTCTTCAAAGTTTGCTCTGATACCATCTATCACGAAGGTGACAGCAGTGAAGATCTCACCAAACTATCTTCAAAGTTTTCTCTAATACCATCATTCATGCACCCACAATCTACTTGGGGATCCAGCTCAACTTGGTGCACCCAAGTCGCCCGACACTTGGGGTCATGTAGCACTATGACATTTTGTTTCGACAACTTGACTAAACCGAAATTACTTTTCCCAAAATACACCTCACTCAAGACACACCCATACTTTACCATGAGCTAATAGTTCCAACTACACTTGTGTTCTTTACTTAAACAATTACATAGTTCTTATACTTATCCAATTACGCAACCAAGAGCATGCAACCATTCATACAAAAGAGACACAAATATAGTTGGGTGGCATAAGATGTTCCTAACACCCACACAAGACATTATTTACAAATGTTGTTACAATAATTTACAAAGAGGGGATCGTATCTCAATACATAGGTATACAAGAATTTAGCTTAGTCACATCCCAACTTGGCTACTTGCTCATAGACCCAAGTCTCCCTATTGCAGCCAGAGTTTGAATGTCGTATTCTTCTCCCTGTCGTGTGAATTCCCCCACCTAACCTTCACTCTTCTCTATCATGCACCATGCCCAAGACATCCAATGAGACACTAAGCCAATCCTTCACACTTCACCTTCATCTTTGCCAAACTTTGTCTCCCCTTTTCCCGATCCACAGATCTCACTCTTCAACTTGATTTGTGATGATGAGATGTGTTGCCTCTAGCTCATGCGCCGCATGTTCTTTATATGGAATCCAACTGTCTCCTTTGTGAACCATCGTGTCTTTTGGGGCATCGTGCCCCTTCATGGACCAATGCACCCAGACAAACTGACATGCCCCTTTATGGACCAAGGTGCCCATGAACTTGTGCACTTAGTGAACCTTCTTTTCCTTTCGAAAAGACGTGCCCCATGTCGGTGCGGCCTAACCTATTTGGTGCGCCCTTGCATTGCACATTTCCTTAAACAGGTCAACATTACTCTTCATGGGTGTGTTGATGGGGTCATCCAACCTCTTCAATGCACCAATACTGCCAAGGGAAGGTGGGTCCACTCCTTGGGTGAGTGCCCAAGTTGCCTCATCCTTTCCCAAAGGAAACTCAAGTCCTCATATTCCATCACAAGGCAAGTGAATTGCATGCCCTGTTGGGTTCGCACATCACCACAGTGCACCCAAGGTGCTCCTTCCTGTGCCTATAATACTTCTATTGACCAACTTGCCACTAAATCTTCCCAAGGGGCATCCACGCTCGGTGAGTGTCGCGGAGGGATTTACACTTGCTATTAACATGTTTGGAATATTCTTGGTGTTAGAAAAATAAGTTTGCGAAGCAATGAAATAATACAAATGCAAAAATAAAACACAGAAGATGCAAAATATAATACAGACATAGATATATGTGGTTGATCCGAAAATGATCTTTAAAAACCTGGTTAAATTTTAAGTATGTGTTCAATTACCATTTAGGAATTAATAAAAGAAGAATAAATTATTGAGAGAATATTGCAGCCATCATAGATAATGCAGATCAAAATATAAGCATAAAGAACAACAAAACCATAACAGAAAGGTTGTTAACGGAGTTCGTCAAGATTTCCTACTTCTTCGGGCCTTTGTCTCAGTAGGGGAGGATTTATTATTTCTCTTAAATGCTTCAAAATTACATCCTAAATGTATCAAAAGGATTACAAACTAGTCTGCTTGTGTTCTTCTCAACCTCAAGAATCCAACACAACTGACGACACTGGAAAATGTTGAGCGTAGCTCCCAGAATTGGCCTCCAAAGTTTGCTTCCTCAATGGCTTCCCTACATAAAAAATGGCTTCAAGATTCAAAAAATCATCATCATTCTGTATTTCCAAACTTCTCAGTCTGTCAAAAACCTCTGATTTATATAAGATTTGAGTTGGTGATCCTATCCCAACTTCCTCCAAAGATTTGGCCTCAAATCGGGCACCAGATCCCCCCAAAATGGGAAAAATCCTCCAAAATCAGGCTAACATCAGTAAAAAAATCATATTTTATAGTTTAAAACCAAAAATCACACATATTTGAGCACAATCCCCTTTCTTTAGGCCCCTGGGCATATGGGCGCTGCCATATGGCCCTAGACTGAGTGTTGGCATGCTGGCCCCTTAACTTTCGGTCCTAGTCATATGTTTTGGCCATGTGTCTCGGTGCTAACTTCTCCACGTGCCCACCTTTGGTTCCTATTTCCCTGGCTCTTGGTTGCGTGGGGTAGTATGTGGCCTCACGCTGGTCCTCTCCGACTAGGGCTAGCCCTACCCTTATGCCAATATCCACTTTAAATGCAAATTTCTCCATTTGGTTTAACACGTAGCACCTTCGCCCATGTGGCCAGCACATGGTGGTCGTCCATTTCTCGTCCCAGAGGTCAAGGGTTTGAATCCCCCAGAGGTGGAAAAAACCTTTTGACCCAGCTAATATTGGAAAATTTTGGGGTGCCACGTGGCACCTTCTGATTGGGCCATGTGTCACTCTGTGGTTTGCCCGTGCAGTGCAGTCACCACACAGTCAAAAACCCAGTCAACATGCTTAGTCATCTTTGATGTCACCTTCCACGTCACTTCCATACAACCAGATGTCATGCCACATCAACATCTGTACTGCCAAGTCACCTACCCAGTCAAATGCCACGTCGACATCCATACTTCCCAATCACCCTTCCACATCAACATCTGTACAACCAATTGTCATTCGTACTGCCACATGTCAGCCTATCATTGGGCCATGTCAACGTTCGTATAGTTCCATGTGTCACGTCCATACAGTGCCACGTGTCAGTTTTTTTATTGGTCCACATAAGCCCATGAAAATGCCAAAAACGAGTAACATGTGTCACCTCCTCATCCTGCCACATGTCTCTGCTGACATCACCTATCATACTGCTGACATCAACAATACGAGATGTTGACTTTGACCAATTGACTTTTTTGCATGTTTGGGAAATCGATTAGAACATGATAACTTTTGCATACAGTGTCCATTTTCAGAAAAAAATTATATGGACAAAATCGACGCGACGAGAACGACATAATGGAACTTGTTTCGTCCAATTATGAGAACTTTGATTTTTAGGCCTTCCTAGATCCATTTTGGATCATGCATCCCCACTAAGACCTTTTGGTCCTCCAAAAGGGTATTAATCGGTCATCAAGTGTGGGATAGGCCACCCCACTTGTCCTTTTTCTTTAAACTCTATTCTGTGCACCTGTCACATCATAATCAATTGCAAAACAACCATGAAAAATGAAAGCATATTGTTATCCACTTGAACTTGTTCACATCTTACTAAAGTCACTACCATCCATGTTGAACACATTAGCAACAATAACATCATAAATATGACCGCAAATGAACTAATATGTTTGATGTGCTTGCACGACATTAGCTTATCTTGAAGCAAAGTATGATTTAATTTCCATTCTACAACCATCTCTTGTTCATGCTTAAGATCAACTGCTTTACTTGGCACAATTATAGGTGTGTTGCTTGCATAAGCTACCTTCCTTAATTGTTCCATTGTTTGAAGAGATAGATTTTCTTTTTAGTGATGAGCATGTACAACATATTCATTGCCTTCTTTAGTTAAGTGATATTAATTCTGCTCCTTGTACAAGATTTCTTTGTGATCATACAAATAAGGGATTCCTAAGACTATTCCACATTCATTTAGTGGCATCACATTAGACGTTACCTCATCCACAAACTTTGATGAAATTGCAAACTTTAAAGTGCATTGCTTTGTTATGTGAATTTAATTATTGTTTCTTATCCATTTAAGTGAGTAAGGTTTATGATGCATCTTAGTTGTCAATCACAATTGTTTAACCACTTCCTCTGAAATCAAGTTAGATTTAGATCCACTATCTATCAACGTATCAATCTTAGTATGTTTCACTATCACCCTTATATGAAAAAATTTGCATCTAGAATCGTATCCATCGCCAATTTTATCTGTCCAACCAACTGCTAGGATTTTAGTCTCATCGCCTGAATCATATCCCAAGTTTGTTGACCATGTTGTTGTTGCAACTGTTTGCCTCCCTTTCCTCTCTTTGAACCATTTCGGTCTCTTCTCTGGGTGCAATTGCTAGCAATGGTCATCATCACACCCTTCTTTCTTGCAATGCTTGCAAGAGAGCTTCCCTTCCTTTCTTGTCGTTGAATTCACTTTCTTTCCATTCCCCTTTCTTTTGTCTTCTTTCCTTGAACATGATTCCCATGATACACAAACTCTTGTTTTCCCTGCTTCAATGTATGTTGCTTAAATAAAAACCTCATCAAGATTAGTAGGTCCAAACATAAATACAGTGTTACGAATATGTGTAGGTAAACCTCCTATATACTTCATAAGAGTTTCTTGTGTATGTAATGGAATATTTAACATTAATTCCATCTTACGAAATTCATCTATGTATTCTTTCATTGTTTGTCCTTTTCTTAGTTTAATACTTTTCCATTCAATTAAATCATTCTCCTTATAACCCAAATGATAATATTTCTTTCTAAGTGTAAAAAAAAAATATTTCCATGATGGAAATACATTACCAATTTGCTGCATACCATTTTGCAACTTACTCTGCCACCAGATGAGTGTTGTGCCTACAAGACGAAGCAATGCCAACTTGATTTGGGTTGCCTCATCCTTGATTTGTTGCACACTGCAATAAACTTCCATCTGTCTAACCCAGTTATCAATCCTCTCATCATTGACTTCACCATCATACATGGACAATTCAAATTTCACATCAAGCTCAAGTAAAGGCATATAGTGTTTATGTTTATGGGAATGTTTTATTGCGGTAGAAGTGGCACTTGTACTTGAAGAAGAAGAAGATGATGGAGATGAAGGAGGTGAAGGAGGAGGTTTAGGAGGATCCTCTACTTATTCACTTTTGTCTTGTTTGGAAGATTCCCCTTGGAAAGGCCTCTTCTATTCCAAGTAATCTTCATATAAGACATTTAACATCTCAAACATGGTGAATAAAGTCTTTTACAACTCTATCTCGTTCTAAGACATTCCTTCTTCCGATGCCATCTCCTCACTTTGAGAAGTCCTCTTTCTTGATCCAATCTCTGGATCTCCTTCTACAAGCTCGCCTTCACCATGACTTATCTTTTCCCTGGTAATAATGCAAACTCAAACAACCAACCATCAACCTGCTCTGATACCACTTGATCCAAAAATAATCTTTAAAGACTTGGTTAAGTTTTAAGCATGTATTCAATTACCATTTAAGAATTAAGGAAAGAAGAAGAAATTAATGAGAGAATATTGCAACCATCATAAAGAATGCAGATCAGAATATAAGCATAAATAACAACAAAACCATAACAACAAGGTTGTTAACGGAGTTCGACAAGATTGCGTAGGTCTCTGGGCCTTTATCTTAGTGAGGGAGGCTTTCTTATTTCTCTTCAATGCTTCAAACGTACATCAGAAATGTATCAAAAGGATTACAAACTTGTATGTCTGTGTTCTTCTCGACCTCAAAAATCCAATGCAACTAACGACACTGAAAAAGGTTGAGCATAGCTCCCGGAATTGGCCTCCAAAGTTCGCTTCCCCAATGGCTTCCATGCATCAAAAATGGTTTCAAGCTTCACAAAATCATCATCATTATGCAATTATGAACTTCTTGGTCTTTCAAAAACCTTTGATTTATATAGGATTTGAGTTGGCGATCCTATCCCAACTTCCTCCCAAGATCTGGCCTCAAATCGGGGTCCAGATCCCCCAAAAATGGGCAAAATCCTCCAAAATCAGGCTAATATCAGTAAAAAAATCACATTGTATAGTTTTAAACCCAAAATACACACATATTTTGGTGCAACCCCCTTTCTCTGGGCCCTTTATCATATGGGCGTTTCCATATGGCCCTGGGCTGAGTGTTGGTGCATTGGCCCCTTAACTTCCAGTCCTAGTCATATGCTGTGGCCATGTGTCTCGGTGCTAACTTCTCCATGCACCCACCTTTGTCTCCTAGTTCCCTGGATCTTGGGCATGTGGGGAGCCATGTGGCCTCATGCTGGCCCCATTGACCGAGTCTATCCTAAAACCATGCCAATATCCAATCTAAATGCAAATTTCATTGTTTGGTTTAACACGTAGCACCTTCGCCCATGTGGCCAACACATGGTGGTAGTCCGTTGCTTGTCCCGTAGGTCAAGGGTTTGAATCCCCTAGAGGTAGAACAAACCTTTTGACCCAACCAATATTGGAAAAATTCAGGGTGCCATGTGGTGCCCTCTGATTGGGCCATGTGTCACCCTGTTGTTTGCCCATACGGTCCAATCACCACACAGTCAACAACCCAATCAACATGCATAGTCAGCTTCCATGTCACTGTCATACAACCACGTGTCGTGCCATGTCAACATCTGTACTTCCAAGTCACCTGCCATGTCAACATCCATACTGCCTAGTCACCCTACCACATCAGCATCCATACAACCACCTATCATCTGTACTGCCATGTGTTGGCCTGTCATTGGTCTACGTCAGTGTTTGTACAGTGCCATGTGTTGTGTCCATACAATGCCACGTGTGAGTTTTTTATTGGTCCACATAAGCCCCTAAAACAACAAAAATGAGTGACACGTGTCACCTCCTTGTGCTGCCATGTGTCCCTGTTGATGTCATCATGACGTCACCTATCTTATTGCTGACGTCAGTAGTACGACCTGTTGACTTTGACCAGTTGACTTTTTTGCCTATTTGGGAAATCGATCAGAACACGATAACTTTCGCATATGGTGTCGATTTTTAGAAAAACTTATATAGTTGGAATCAGTGCGACAAACTTGATGCAATGGAGCTAGTTTAATCCAATTTCAAGAACTTTGATTTTTAGGCCTTCCTGGATCCATTTTGGATCAGTGGTTCACCTAGTGTGGGCTACATCCACCAGAGAAATTTCCAGGTCCTTCCTTTATTATTATCCAACAAATAAAGGGATACAACCTACAACACACCAGTTGTAACTTCCTTTTCTTTCTCTCATAGTCTCCCCTCTCAGAATACAATATTCACAATAATACACATATGCAATACAATTTCCTCATAAGAGAGGGTTTCCTTCTCAGGAAAAAAACCCTAAAATAACTTCTACCGTAAGATCTGTGACCTTATAATGAATGATCTAGATTGACTGTGAAATTACAATATTTTACAAGGCAATTTGTCCCAACATTTCACTTTAGATGCGTTTCCCCCGAATCCCCTGCCATGGGGGGGATACAAAAATTGTCGCTGCTCCTGGTCACGTGGGGTGCCATGTGGCCTCGTGCTGGCCCCGCTGACCGAGTATATCCCTAAAACCACGCCAATATCCACTCTAAATGGAAATTTCATTGTTTGGTTTAACACATAGCACCTTTGCCCATGTGGCCAATGCATGGTGGTAGTCTGTTGCTTGTCCCATAGGTTAAGGGTTTGAATCCCCTAGAGGCGGAACAAACCTTTTGACCCAACCAATATTGGAAAAATTTTGGGTGCCACGTGGTGCCCTCTGATTGGGCCATGTGTCACCCTGTTGTTCGCCCGTACAGTCCAATCACCACATAGTCAACAACCCAGTCAACATGCATAGTCAGCTTCCATGTTACTGTCGTACAACCACGTGTCATGCCACGTCAACATCTATACTTCCAAGTCACCTACCCAATCAAATGCCACATCAAAATCCATACTGCCTAGTCACCCTACCATGTCAGCATCTGTACAACCACCTATCATCTTTACTGCCATGTGTCGGCCTATCATTGGTCCACATCAATCTCTGTACAATGGCATGTGCTGTGTCCATACAGTGCCACGTGTGAGTTTTTTTATTGGTCCACATAAGCCCCTAAAACACCAAAAATGAGTGACACGTGTCACCTCCTTCTGCTGCCTTGTGTCCCTGCTGATGTCATCATGACGTCACCTGTCTTATTGTTGACGTTAGCAGTACAACCTGTTGACTTTGACCAGTTGTCTTTTTTGCCTATTTGGGAAATTGATCAGAACACGATAACTTTCACATACGGTGTCCATTTTCGGAAAAAACTATATAGCTAGAATCGGTGCGAAGAACCTGATGCAATGGAGATGATTTCATACAATTTCAAGAACTTTGATTTTTAGGCCTTCCTGGATCCATTTTGGATAAGTAGTTCACCTAGTGTGGGCTACATCCACCAGAGAAATTTCCAGGTCCTTCCTTTATTATTATCCAACAGATGAAGGGATACAACCCACAACATACCAATTGTAACTTCTTCTTCTTTCTCTCACAATCTCCCCTCTCATAATACAATATTCACAATAATAGACATATGCAATACAATTTCCTCATAAGAGAGGGTTTCCTTCTTGGGAAAAAAACCCTAAAATAACTTCTACCATTAGATCTGTGACCTTATAATGAAAAATCCAGATTGATTGTGAAATTACAATATTTTACAAGGCAATTTGTCCCAACATTTCACTTCAGGGGCACTGCCCCCGAATCCCCCGCCATGGGGGGGAATACAAAAATTGTCGCTGCTCCTAGTCGCGTGGGGCGCCATGTGGCTTCGTGTTGGCCCCGCTGACTGAGTCTATCCCTAAACCCACGTCAATATCCACTCTAAATGCAAATTTCATTGTTTGGCTTAACATGTAGCACCTTCACCCATGTGGCCAACGCATGGTGGTAGTTCGTTGCTTGTCCCGGAGGTCAAGGGTTTGAATCCCTTGGAGGCAGATCAAACCTTTTGACCCAACCAATATTGGAAAAATTTGGGGTGCCACGTGGTGCCCTTTTATTGGGCCATGTGTCACCCTATTGTTCACTCATATGGTCTAATCATCACATAGTCAACAACCTAGTCAACATGCATAGTCAGCTTCCATGTCACTGTCGTACAACCACGTTTCGTACCACGTCAACATCTGTAATTCCAAGTCACATGCCCAGTCAACTGCCGCATCATCATCCATACTGCCTAGTCACCCTACCATGTCATCATCCGTACAACCACCTGTCATCTGTACTACCATGTTTTGGCCTGTCATTGGTCCACGTCAGTGTCTGTACAATGCCATGTGTTGTGTCTATACAATGCCACGTGTGAGTTTTTTGATTGGTCCACATAAGCCCCTAAAAAACCAAAAATGAGTGATACGTGTCACCTCCTCATGCTGCCATGTGTCCCTGCTGATGTCATCATGACATCACCTATCTTATTGCTGACGTCAGTAGTATGACCTGTTGACTTTGACCAGTTGACTTTTTTGCCTATTTGGGAAATCGATCAGAACACGATAACTTTCACATACGATGTTCATTTTTGGAAAAAATTATATAGCTGGAATCGGTGCTATGAACCTGACGCAATGGAGCTGGTTTCATCCAATTTCAAGAAATTTTACTTTTAGGCCTTCCTGGATCCATTTTGGATCAATGGTTCACCTAGTGTGGGCTACATCCACCAGAGAAATTTCCAGGTCCTTCCTTTATTATTATCCAACAAATGAAGGGATACAACCTACAACACACCAGTTGTAACTTCCTCTTCTTTCTCTCACAGTCTCCCCTCTCAGAATACAATATTCACAATAAAACACATATGCAATACAATTTCCTCATAAGAGAGAGTTTCCTTCTCAGGAAAAAAACCCTTAAATAACTTCTATCGTAAGATCTGCAACCTTATAATGAACGATCCATATTGACTATGAAATTACAATATTTTACAAGGCAATTTGTCCCAACATTTCACTTC
>JZKD02S1749279.1:30492-57567 GCA_000966675.3 Picea glauca | reverse complement strand
AATAGGTATTTCGCAGAATTTCGTTTCTTTTTCTAGTTTGAGAGATCTCCCTCAATGAAGAGCTGCATGTCTTTGTTCCAAGGCGACCGTGCGTACCAGGAACTTAAACAAAATTTTTCTCACTCTATGGGACACCTCATAACAAATTCTATAGCTCATTAGAAATATTTTTCCATTAGCTCAAATGGGTATTTCACGAAATTTAGTTTCGTTTCCTGGTTTGAGAGATATCACTCATTGAAGATATGCATGTATTTGTTTGAAGATGACCACGTGTACATGGAACTTCAGCAAGATTTTTCTCACTCCATGGGCCACGTAAAAAAATATTCCATATACCAATGGAAATATATCTTGAGTATCTCAAATGGGTCTTTGACAAAATTGGATTTCATCACTTGTAGCAAAAGTTATGAATAAATTTGCAGAAGTATGTTCACATCCCCCAAAGTCACGATTTTTCCATATTCTTTTTCTAATTTTGGGATTTTATTAATTTTTTTATTTTATTTTTCTAACCATGTACAATGCCATTGTCAATTAGATTACGGGTCAACCACAAACCCACGGTTATGGGTCAACCACACAAAACCCTCCTCTTCGTTGGCCATTGACACATTGTAATCATAATGGTACGATAATGGGGTTTCTCTTTTTAGTATGGGTGAAATGATGGGGACCATCATTTTCTAAGGGGGGATGATTGATTTGAATCTTAGGGGGGCACAGATTGTAAGTTTGGATGTAAAAATCCATAAATCCATATAAGTGTAAAAGGGAGCATGATGAACATGTGATAAATGGAGTTAGTTGTTCAAAGTTGAATTCGTCAAGAATACACCTTATAAAAAAAGAAATAGGAAGAGAGTTTAGATTGGGAAGGATAGGTCCCAAAATTGTCTTCATCACATGTAATGGTTATTCTTAATGGAATCCTTCTTCTCCAACTCTTTCTCTCTTTCTCATATTTTTGTGGTGTATTCAACTCATGGATTTTCATCAATGTTCTTGTGATTAATTTCATGGCATATTTGCATGTTTTCTCTCCTCCTCTCTCAACATCAAGCCTTCTAGATATCAACCCTTAAGATCTGGATCAAAAAAGTCTTGGTTGGTTCAGCTAGCCATTAGAACCAAGAGAAGAATCAATGATCTTGCTAGGGATTTCCCAGTGGAAATGAAAAAAATTGACACTAATTGATTCTCTAGTTCCCTTCCATATAAGTTTGAACGATGGAGGGCTATGATTCCAAAAGAGAGGCAGGTAAAGGGGGCTCCATGGGGAAAACCCATGTCATTTTCCTAAGGTAATTTGTCAATACCATCTAATCCCCCCTTTGAGTTATTACACACTCAATCATTTTATGCATGTAAGAGGTTGGGTGATGAAGTCACTTCACATAGTTATTAAGAACATGGGATTGAATACAATCAATCTTGGGAAATGTGAGAGTCAACATGCATGGGAGAAAAGGAAATTCGAATGGGAAAAGAGGACAATTTTTACATGATGATTTTGGATAGCAGGAGAGGAGCATGGGCTAGAAAAGAGTACCAAATATGCTAGCCATGGAAAAGACAACTTGTTGGGATGAATTTTTATGTTGAACATAAGTTTGTATACATGTAAGTGAATTTATCATTGAGGGAATGGCTCAAGAGTCTCGAGAATGATATTATGAGCACTCCTAGAATATATGATAATTCTTAGAGTCTTGTCACATCCCAAACTACCCCGGGTTGGGTCACGTCACTCCATAAAAACCTTTGATAAAGTTATGATACCACTTTGTAATGTACCCAGTCTCGTACTGAGTCCTGTTACCACCTTACACATGCTCTAAGTCAACCAAACTGTGACATTCTTACCATACCAATGACTAATTTACTCTATAGGTACACTGCACAAAATCTATTTTAGCATAATTCGTGCAGTTTTGCTTGAAGTAACACGCTAGTCCAAACTTGAGCCGTGCCACACAACTTGCAAAAACAAAAGAAACTTACAACTCAAATCTTACCAGCAAAATTAAATAAAATGATGCACATAGTATACTGACCACACATCCTAACTGTGCGCACATCCATCTAGGTGATGTACAACACTCCTAAATTCATTGTGCACATAATCCAATTCCTTAACCACAAATTAATGAGTTTCATCCTCTGAAGTACACAAGTTACGATCCTGCGCACCTGACCCTTCACTCTTCTTCTTGACGACTCATAACCATAACCATAAGGTTAATTTAATAGGAAATACTACCACATTTTTCATATCCACGCACAACTACAAATACAGGCCAATTGCACCATACTTATTTGAAAAAGCAACAATTAGTAGAATGACAAAAATTACTCATATGCAACACATACAAGAATTTAATATATATCAAATATAATCAAATATGTTTAGTAAACAAGACAAGTGCATAGAGAACACTTATATTACATGAAGGTCACCAACTACAGCCTTGAATCATACGTTCCTCCCATCCATAGATGTTGTTCCTCATAATCTTTCAGCAACAGGTCACCCCCGAGATGGGAATCAAATCCGCCAGGGAAAATAGGGTCCTAGTGACAAGATATGGTCTAAAACTCGACATAATTTCCCAGTCCTAAGTGACAACTACTGCAACTAGCCCAAAATCCCTCATTCCCCATGGACCTATCACACGTAAGGAATTTTTCGCCTTCTCTGCTCACCAGTCCCTTGGATTCCCCACTTCCCTTCCTAGGGTTACTAGCAACAGGTCGAAAAGGAAATCTATGAGCTCTATGACTAAAGCTCAATGCACCAGGGAATAATTCTCAGCAAAACTCTTGCCTGGAGAGTATACTCACGGGTTTGTAAACCACTCCACAAAAACCAATCTCTCATCTAGAGAGACTGCTCATGGTATTCCAACCTGACTCTTTGGCAATGAAGCTCTAGTTCCAATTCCACAACACCTTACAAAATTCTTTGTGCAGATAAGGTAATAATCATTTTTCATACATTTTGACCCCCTCTCTTCCCACTATAGCTTGCAACATGAACAATAAGACCATTCCCCCAAAAATACATCAAGGCCAACAATATGTATTGCATGCCTCCCACTTGACACTTGTCACCTCCAAAAGTAGCTTTAAGCCACTTTGTGACTTGTTCCCTACCCTCAGGAAATTAGGATAAATAATATATTTGACATTACACTTTTCCCATAAATATTATTAAAATATTCCCCATGACTTACGACTCAACCCCCTTTTTCCATTTTTTGGAGGAATAGGCCCCCCTTCTCTTTTCTTCTGAGTTAGTCAACGTGCAATGATGCAATATTATATTAATAATCATGATTACAATTACATAGATAGGCACGCTGGCCTATCTGCATTTAGGATCACCAACCTCATAATCACACAGGCTCTTCGACCTCCGTACATATCCATTCATTCTTGTGCACGAACCCAATTGCGTGCAACATAGTGAAATGTGCACACTTTCCCAGGTGCATACAATGCATAGACTACACACCTTGCCTTTGTTAACACTTTTCCACGTACTACTCTGATGTGCACAACACAAAAACCATGTGTCCTTGGATCACCAACCTAATGTATATTACATTTATACTTGGTATCAATCTGACTCACCAACCTATATTTACAATTACAAAGGGTTCCAGATCAGGGACACTACAATCCCCTCCCCCTTATTTATTCACTGTCCTCAGTGCATCATATACCTATGTACATACAAAATTACAAAACTCTTCAAAAATATGAGGATACTATGCTTGCATAGCATTCTCGCGCTCCCAAGTTGCATCCTCAAGACCATACCTAGTCCATTGGACCTTTACCAACTCCATGACTCAATTCTGGAGCTGCTTGAATTTTTGATCCAATATGAAAACTAGCCGCACTTGAAATCCGTTGTTTGGCTCCACCTAAATCACATTCCAATAAATTACATGATTAACATCAAGTACATAATTCTTAAGTAATGACACATGGAAGACATTATGAATGCATAAGGATGTAGGAGATGAAAGCATATAAGCGACATCACTAATCCTTTCAAGGATTTCAAATGACCCACAATAGTGTGCTGCTAACTTAGAACACTTTCCCAACTTCAGGGAACTGTGCTTGACCTTCACTTCCATAAATACATGATCACCCACTTCAAATTCTCTGTGGATTCGTCCTTTATCTTCACAAATTTTATGCTTGTCTTGGGAAGCTTTTAAATTATTCTTGATCTTTACCAACTTCTCCTCCATTTCCCGGAGTAAATCTGACCCAACTACTATGCGGTCTGTTGGGTTATCCCAATTTACAGGTGTGTTTCACTTCCTACCATGAAGTGCCTCAAATGAGATCATCTTTAAAGATGCCTGATACCCATTGTTGTAAGAAAAATATACCAAATGAAGGTAGTCTTCCCATTTGGATGGTTTATCCATCACATACATCATGAGCATATCTTCAATCCCCCGATTTACCCTCTCAATTTGACCATCTGACTCACGATGATATGTTGTGATGAAATTCAAACTTGTCCCAAATACCTTGAATAACCCTTTCCAAAAGTTCATGGTGAACTTAGAATCTTTGTCAGACACAATTGTCTTAGGTACCCTATGCAACTTAGGAACTTCACACATGTATATATCAACAATGTCGGTTGCCTTGTAAGCTGACTTCACTAGAATAAAATAGGCAACTTTAGTAAGCTTGTCCATCAACACCATAATGGAATCATGTTGCTTAACAATCCTAGGCAACTTAGTTATGAAGTCCATGGTCAAATATTTCCACTTCCACTGGGGAATGGGAAAGGAATGCAACAAACTAGTTGGATGTCTATTCTCGAACTTGACCTTTTGACGTTAGATACATCTTGTGATAAAATCTGCAATTTCCTTTTTCATACCTGGACAAAAGTATTGCTTCTTGACTGCAAAAATTGTCTTCTGATAACCTGTATGTCCAACATAAGGAACCATATGCATTTATGAAAAAATTAGGCTCTGCAACTCTTGATCATTCGACACATAGACTCTGCATCTATACATGAGGATTCCATCCTCTCTCAACTCATAGCCTTCACACTTTTTTTGTGGCATACCTTGTTGTAAAGTCACACTTATATCCATATAACACAGATCTAATTTGGCAACTTCCAAAATTTTGTTTCACAAATCTATCTGGTACATGAATTTTCACTTATTCATCCTTGATAAAAGGAACATAATTCAATAGTTCTAAAAATCTTCTTTATTACTCATCAATTGTCATGCTCCCAAGCTTGAGTTTGAAGAACTCCTTCATTTTCCTATCATAGTATTGCTTGGTTAAGTATTTACTTTGTGTTAGAACTAGGAATCACCCTCAGACTGTAATGAGGATAAGCCTAGTACCCATCAATTTATACAGTAAATGTAAATGAGTTTTAAGGGGTTCAAATGGATAAGACTCGAGATAATAACGTTCTAACTCAGAAAATCTGGACTAGAATGCACTAGCCATTGAGGTCTTGAATCAACTTCAGTTAGTAAGTTGGAATAAGGGTGAATAGGAGGAATATTTAGTGAGAAAAACAGTGTAGAGGCCTGCTATGAACATCGGATTTTCTAGTAGCCTAAGGAGGAAAAAATTAAACACAAGGTCCTCTTGGATTCAAATTTCAAGGTTCGACGACTGCGATTGCTTCCTTGAAAACCCAAGTCACCAATCATGCACTGGGTTCTTACCTTTCTTCTTAGGCCCATATCCTATGTGACTTCGCTATGATCTGGGGCTTATCTTCAAGGCGCTTCAAGACTTTGCAATGTTTCTCATTTTAAAACTCTCGACGTAAAACTCCTAGAGTGACAGATCTAGGGATGCGTGGCTCTTGCTAATTGAATGGTCCAGATCTATTTTGGGCTTCGGCCATTGATTTCAGGCCTAGAATGAGTCACCTTGAGTGTTGTTCTTTGCGCTCATGGCTGTGACTTACGGACCTTGACAACTTTATGTGATAACATTTGGCTCCACGGGGGATGGCATGCTCCCTGCGAGCTGCCAAGAACAAGTAGTTCCAGTGCCTAAGTTGTTGGGCTATGGATTCATGCTCTAAAACATCATACTGAAGAAAACAGGCCAACATGTACACTATTCTAAAAATGAAAGCAAACACACCTGCTCTCGAGGGAGCTTATTTATGTACAAAACCTAAGTTAACCGACTTTTACAAAATGCTAGGTGAAAGCAAACTTCCACCATAGGCATTCAAACTGTTTGATAAATGAATCCTTCGCTTCACTGCAAATGATCCATAAAAGACAAAGAAATCATGACAGCTGTCTAATTTCATTCTTATGATCACCCATACTACCTTCAAATGCTTATAAAGAGATCAAGCTTGCAAGCTCCAAAGCATTTGAAAAGTGTAACATTATGTACTCATCAACAGGGTCATGAAACTGAAGGCAATGCATGATTAACTTATGAAAGGTTATCTTCACTATTTCAAAGCTGATGATAATAGGCTTGATATCCTCTATAGGCACACTTGATTGAATGACAACCACAAGCATCTGTGGGTCAAAATGATGCTTGTTGCAAACTATAGGTACAAGTGGAAGAAGGCTCGACGTAGGAGGCTGTTGATCCACTGATGACTGTGGATTTACCTCAGACTGTGTATAAATGACCTCTTCAAGTGCCTCAACTAAGGGTTGCTCCTGGTCAAAGTTTATGTCTTCAGTGACAAGGCCAACCTTTGCATCATCCTTACTGTCTTCAAAGTGATCAAATACAATATAATCTTGTTGCTCATCATCACTAGGATATATATCAAAAAGGGGTCATCTTTCATATCTATGATCGACCTTTAAATCAATAATTTTATCAGGAAAATAACTGTTAAAAATGTCTATTTCACGAATAGTAGTAACTGTTGCTCCTAGTTGTTCATACACATGATTTCTATCAATACAGGGTTGTTCATTGACACATTCTTCGAAGACAAAATCATCCACAACTTTTCCTTCATATGGACAGCAAGAAAAAATTGCCTTATGCTCAGAGTTGAGATGATACTGACTTTGAATCCTTCCACAAGCTCAGAGGTTCTCCTCCACTTCCTCAGCATCCATGAAAAACTGTGATAAAGATGTAGATTTTCTTTCCCTAATATAAAAAACAAGGTGAGAGTCCCGAGACACTATGTAATACACCATGGAAGCAGTCTTAGAGGGTTTAATTTCCAGGGGTAGGCTACAATACAAGCTATGAAACCTTCGATTAAAAGAAGACAAAACTTCCCTTTTTCCCCTTCTCAAAGTAGTGAACTCATGTAGGTATTGATCAAATGACTTGTTCTCACCCCAATACCTTAAAAATGTATTGCATAATTCGACCCAGGAACTAATGGAGTCAGTTCCCAAACTCTTAAACCATACACCAACATCTCCTAACAAGGATTTGGAAAACAAACTCATGGTAAAATCCTCATAAATGATCTCAAACTGATCAATAAAGTTCTCGAAAGCCTCCACATGCCTCACAACTGTAACATGATCCTCTCCAGAAAAATGAGGAAAGTACTTAAAGAAATCAGGAGGATAAGGATGAAGATGATATGGAAGCTTTAAAGGTTTAAACAACTTGTCTCTAATTCTAGTTTGAAAACTAGTGGGCTGAATGTGAGGCTTATCACACTGATGGCAAGGCTCAATAGTAACAACAGGATGTGATGAGATTTGAGGAGGCTGTGGATCAATTTCAACCTCCTCAGGGCTACAAGGGTGATTGAGTTCAAGAGGGGTTTCAATATGAAGCTCATCTTTATGAGTAGGTTGAGTTGAGGATATAATATCAGCATCTACAACACAGGCAGAAAGTAGGTCTTCTTCTTCCAAGGATGGATATATAAAGGAAGGTTGGTGATCAACCAAATAAACAAAACACAATATGATCCTCTTTATATGTGAAGGGAAAAACAAAAATGAGCTGATAAAGAATAACAAAAGTTCATGAAGAAATCTCATAAGCTAATACCTAGTCATTCCCTTCGTCTTTTTGTCAGTAGGATCCTCCCCAGTGGAGTCTCTGATTGTGGAGTCACCAGGTAGATGATTACAGTCAATTTTTTGTATCCCCCTCTTGTCTACCATCAATAGTTGGATCTGTGTCGTTCTTCCCAGGGAGCTCTTCAATCTGCTCAAATCCGTCCCTGAAAATGATGCCATTTATGTTAGCACTAGGAATCACCCTCAAACTGTAATGAGGATAAGCCCAATACCCATAAGTTTATATAGTAAATGTAAATGAGTTTTAAGGGGGTCAAATGGATAAGACTAGAGATAATAACGTTCTAACTCAGAAAATCTGGCCTAGGATGCACCAGCCATTGAGGTCTTGAATCAACTTCAGTCCGTAAGTTGGAGTAAGGGTGAGTAGCAGGAAGATTTAGTGAGAAAAAGTGTAGAGGTCCACTATGAACATCAGATTTTCCAGCAACCCAAGGAGGAAAAACTTAAACACAAGGTCCTCTTGGATTCAGATTTCAAGGAAGTTGAAAGAAATCATAACAGTACTATAATCAATCATTTATCATAATACAATTATAAAAATCCGTGTGAATCAATCAAACATGAACTCTCTTAGTATCAAAGGAAAATAATATGGAGAAGAAACTGACTTTCATTAAAAAATATATTCCAAAACAAAATACATAACTAGAGAACCAGTGTTCTTCATCAAAAGTTTACAATACGGGAGCACTGCTCAACCATCAACCCTTTACAAAATATCAAAACTACCTATATATAAGTAGAATTGCTGCAACCATCAGGACTGTGATCAGATTGCTGCATTCAAAGCTTTCAGTCAGCGTCTGCTCTGTCAGACTGTGCAGACAATCTCCTATTGTTAGACGCGAGCTCTAATCCGCCAATCCATTTCTGGCTTTCCATTTATGTGTTGAGACGAGGTCTCAACCACTGCTCTCATTCTCAGTAACTGCCTTCATCAGGATCAGGATGAGGCCTGACACCCATGAATGTTCTTAGACGGTGACAACGACTTCTACGAGTCAATTTTGACGCCTCGAGGCCCTGCAAGTCTTCTTCTGTGACCAATACGGGCGTTTTCAGAAACTCGAGCTTCAGGCGCCAGCTCCTTCTTCATCACTCCTTCATGCTTGTGAACTCGGGTCGTGACCTAGCGCTTATCCCATATGATGCTTCGGGATTTTTCACTTTGGGAGATTTCACATTAGTTGACTACAAATTCCCCATTGCCCGAATTATGAAATCACTCCTCTCAGATCGACGGTCAGATCTGCTATGCATCCAATGACCGTGATTGCTTCCTTGAAAATCTGAGTCACCAATGATGCATTGGGTGCTTACATTTCTTCTTGGGCTAACCTCCTATGTGAACTCACTATGACCTGAGGCTTATCTTCAAGGCACTTCGAGACTTTGCAATGTTTCTCATTTTAAAACTCCTGAAGTAAAACTCCCGGAGTGACATATATGATGATGCGTGGCTCTTGCTAATTGAACAGTCTAGATCTATTTAGGGCTTCGGCCATTGATTTCAGGATTGGAATGAGTCACTCTAAGTGTTGTGCTTTGCACTCATGGCTTCAGCCTGCGAACCTTGAAAACTTTATGTGATAACATTTGGCTCCATAGGGGATGGCATGCTCCTTGCGAGCTACCAAGAACAAGTAGTTCTAGTGCCTTAATTGTTGGGATATGGAGTCATGCTCTGAAACATCATACTGAAGAAAATAGGTCGACATGTACACTATTCTAAAAATGAAAGAAAACACACCTGCTCCTGAGGGAGATTATTTATGTACAAAACCTAGGTTAACTAAATTTTACAAAATGCTAGGTGAAAGAAAAATTCCACCATGGCCATTCAGACTGTTTGATAACTGAATCCTTCGCTTCACTGCAAATTATCCATAAAAGACAAGGAAATCGTGATAGTTGACTAATTTCATTCTTATGATCACCCATAGTACCTTCAAATGTTGATAAAGAGATCAATCATGTGTGCTCCAAAGCATTTGACAAGTGTAACTTCATGTACTCATAGACAAGGTCATGAAACTAAAGGCAATGCATGATTAAATTATGAAAGGTTACCTTCACTATTTCAAAGTTGCTAACAACTGGCTTGATGTCCTCTACAGACACACTTAATTGAATGACAACCACAAGCATCTGTGGGTCAAAAAGCTGCTTGTTACGAACTGTAGGTACAAGTGGAAGAAGGCTGGACGTAGGAGGCTGTTGATCCACTGATGATTGTGAATTTACTTCAGGCTGTGTATAAATGGCCTCTTTATGTGCCTCAACTAAGGGCTTCTCCTGGTCAAATTTTATGTCTTCCGTGACAAGGCCAACCTCTGCATCATCCTTACTGTCTTCATAGTGATCAAATGCAATATAATCTTGTTTCTCATCATCACTAGGATATTCATCAAAAAGGGGTTGTATTTCATATCTATTATCAACCTTTAAATCAATAATTTTATCAGGAAAATTACTGTTAAAAATGTCTATTTCAGGAACAGTAGTAACTACTGCTCCTAGATTTTCATACACATGATTTATATCAATACAGGGTTGTTCATTGATACATGATTCAAAGACAAAATCATCCATAGCTTTTCCTTCATATGGACAGCAAGAAAAAACTGCCTTATGCTCAGAGTTGAGATGATACTAACTTTGAATCCTGCCACAAGCTAAAAGGTTCTCCTCCACTTCCTTAGCATCCATGAACAACTATGATAAAGATGTAGATTTTCTTTCCCTAATATAAAAAAAAGGTCAGAGTGCTAAGACACTATGTAATACACCATGGAAGCGGTCTTAGAGGGTTTAATTTCTAGGGGTAAGATGCAATACAAGATATGAAACCTTCGATTAAAAGCAGAAGGAAATTCCTTTTTTCCCCTTCTCAAAGTAGTGAACTCATGTAGGTATTGATCAAATGACTTTTTCTCACCCAAATACCTTAAAAATGTATTGCATAATTCAACCCAGGAACCAATGGAGTCAGTTCCCAAACCCTTAAACCATACACCAATATCTCCTAACAAGGATTTTGAAAACAACTTCATGGTAACATCCTCATAAATTATCTCAAACTGATCAATAAAGTTCTCGAAAGCCTCCACATGCCTCACAACTGTAACATTATCCTCTCCATAAAAATGGGGAAAGTACTTAAAGAAATCAAGAGGATAAGGATGAAGATGATATGGAAGCTTTAAAGGTTTAAACATCTTGTCTTTGATTCTAGTTTGAAAACTAGTGGGTTGAATGTGAGGCTTATCACACTGATGGAAAGGCTCAATAGTAATAGCAGGATGTGATGAGATTTGAGGAGGTTATGGATCAATTTCAACCTCCTCGGGCCTGCGAGGGTGATTGAGTTCAAGAGGGGTTTCAATATGAAACTCATCTTTATGAGTAAGCTGAGCTGAGGATATAATATCAACATCTACAACACAAGCAGAAAGCATGTCTTCTTCTTCCAAACATGGATATATATAGGAAGGTTGGTGATCAACCGAATACAAAAAAACAATATGATCCCCTTTATATGTGAAGGGAAAAACAAAAATGAACTCATAAAGAATAACAAAGTTCTATAAGAAAGATCATAAGCTGATACCTAGTCATTTCCTTCATATTTTTGTCAGTAGGATCCTCCCCAGTGGAGTCTCTAATTGTGGAGTCACCAGGTAGATAATTACAGTCAATTTTCGGTATCCCTCTCTTGTCTACCATCAAGAGTTGGATCTATGTTGTTCTTCCCAGGGAGCTCTTGAATATGATCAAATCCATCCCCGACAACGACACCATTTATCTTAGCACAGTATGAGGGTGACTCATCCACCCCAGTCCTTCTCTTATTCTTTCTGACAAGAGATGAACTTGAGCTACTGTGCACTTTCCTGAAAGAATGCTTACCAACACCTCTTTCTTCTCTTCTTTTCTCATCTTGAAACCTGCAAATTCTTGTCCTACTTATTTTTGTCTCCTTATCCATCTTATTTTCTATTCTATCCAAGCTTTGCATGAATTTGACATTGAATTCATATTGTTGCGCTTTGGCTCTCATAAGCATTTCATTATCAACCTTATAACTCTTGACATATTTCTACAATATTTTTACAGTTTCTACGAAGTTCATGTGCTCCTCCTTAGACTCAGTACCATCAATACCCAAACTTATATATAGATCCCCAAATTCATCATCATGACTATAAGTCCTATGCATATCTTCTATGCTTTTAACCTTGTGCACTAACTTTGTCCTGCTATATTCACTAAAACTTCTTCAAAATGTGCATGCAATTAATATTGTTAGATGTCTTCATGCAACAATTGCATGAAAAATATGCACCATTCATTATAATCCTTTCACTTGGATTACTTGGACGATTTTTAACATCCCAAACTCTAGTCCACACAGACGCACAACATTGTATTTGCACGCATCATGACTCTATACTGTGTGCCAATGGTCTTTTGCGCAACCTAAACTTTGTATAGTGCGGTACCAATTTTTAGTGCATATATCTTTTCACGCTAATCTCTGGCCCATATGAGTCCAGTGTTGAACCAATATCTCTAATACCAATCTGTAGCATCCCCAACCACCCTAGGATGGGCGATGTCACTCCATAAAACCCTCAGAAAAAGTTCTGATACCAATTTGTAATGTACCCGGTCTCCTACTGAGTCTCGTTACCACCTTACACATGGCTCTAATTCAACCAAACTGTGACATTCCTAGCATACCACTGACCAATGTTACTCTAGTGGTACACTACGCAGAATCTATTTTAGCATAATTCGCGTAGTTTCACTTGAAGTAACACGCTTAGTACAAACTTAAGTTGGACCACACAACTTGCAAAAATTAAAGCAACTTACAACCAAAATATTAACAGTGGAATTAAATCAAATGATCTGCACCAACATACTAACCACATAGCCTAACTACGCACACATCCATATAGGCGGCGTACGCCACTCCTGAATTCATTGTGCATGGAATCCAAATCCTTAACCACACACTCTTGAGTTTCAACCTCCGAAGTACACTGGTTACGATCCTACGCACCCGACACTTGAATATTCTTCTTGACGACTCATAACAAGAACCATAAGGTTAATTTAACAAGAAATACTACCACATTTGTAATATACATGCACAACTACAAATACAGGTCAATTGCACCATACTTATTTGAACAAGCAACAATTAATATAATGAAAACAATTACTCATATGCAACACATACAAGAATTTAATATATATCAAGCATAATCAAATATGTTCAGTACACAAGACAAGTGCATAGAAAACACTTATCTTAAATGAAGGTCGCCAAATACAACCTTGACTCAGGCGTTCCTCCCAACCATAGATGTTGTTTCTCGTAATCTTTTAGCAACAGGTCACCCCTGAGTTGGGGCTCAACTCCATCAGGGAAAAAGGTTCCTAAGGACAATATATGGTTAGAAACTCAACAAAATTTCCCAGTCCTAAGTGCCCACTACTAAAACTATCCCACATTCCCTCATTCCACATGCACATGTCACACCCAAGGAAGTGTTCCCCTTCTCTTCTCATCGGTCCCTCGGCTGCCCCACTTCCCTTCCTAGGGTTACCAACAATAGGTTGGATAGGAAGTCTCCGAGCCCTACGACTAATTCCCAATGCACTAGGGAAAAATTGTCAGGAAACTCTCATCTGGAGAGTATGCTCATGGGCTGGGAAACCAGTCCACAACATCCAATCTCTCACCTAGAGAGATTTCTCATGGTCTTCCAACCCGACTCTTTGATAGTGAAAATCTGGTTACAATTCCACCACACCTTACAAACTTCTCTGTGCAGATAAGTTAATAATCAGATTTTCCATACAGTCTGACCCCCTCTCTGCCCATGCGAGATTGAAACATGAATAATAATACCATTCCCCCCAAAATACACCAATACCAACAATATATATTTCATGCCTTCCACTTAACAATTGTCACCTCCAAAAGTATCTTTAGGCCACTTCGTGACTCGTTCCCTACTCTCGAAAACTTAGGATAAAATAATATATCTAACATTACAGTTTTAGCAGAAATATTATTAAAATATTCCCCATGACTAATGACTCACCCCCCTTTTTATCATTTTCTAGTGGAGTAGGCTCCCCATCTCTTTTTGTCTGAGTCAGTCAACACACAATGATGCAATATTATATTAATAATCATGATTACAATTACATGGATAGGCGCAATGGCCTATTTGCATTTAGGCTCACTAGCCTCATAATTACACAGGCTCTCCAACCTTCGTATGTATCCATTCATTCCTGCGCACTAACCCAAGTGCGTGCAACATAGTGAAATTTGCACACTTTCCCAGGTGCATGCAACACATATATTGTACACCCTATCTTTGGTAACACTTTTTTGCGCACTACTAGGATGTGTGGAACACCAAAACCATGTGTCCTTGACTCACCAACCTAATGTATATTACATTTATACTTGGTACCAATCTAGCTCACCAGCCTATATGTACAATTACAAAGGGTTCTGGATCAAGGACACTACAAGTCCCTAGCTAAGGTATTTCCTAGCCAATCAAGTGCATTGAATCCCTGGAGGGAAGTGGGAAGGCCCGAGGGACTATGTGGAAGAGAAGGGGATCTCATTCCTTGGTTTGTGCAGGTTGAGGGGAAAGAGAGTTGGTGTCTTGGAATCATTTTTGGAGTGGAGAGCCTAGTTTTTGGGCTACTGTGTGTGGAGAGTGGACAATCAAGAGTGTTATACCTCCTTGTGGAATCATAGCCTTAGCTAGGGGGTGGCTTGCTATTGAGAGAAAATTAATAATAAGCCTATGGTATGGAGAAACGTCCTTTGTATGAATCCACTTGGTTAATCTATTTAGAGATAAGTTTATGTTATCTTTTATCATGTTTATTCCACTGTATATATATTATTGGAATGTCGCTGAGTAGGTGTAAATAACATGCATTCATGTGTTTTATAATTGTTGTTAAATTTCATGAATAAATTAGTATAAAACTTGTAGCTAATTCTGTTGTGTCAAAGAATTTTTTTTAAATGGGTTTAACAAATTGGGGATGTTTACAATTGGTATCAGAGCTAGCTACAACACTCATGCTATATGGGATAGACATCTGAATGTTGAAGTAGAGAATTACAAAGGTGAAATTTGATGATGTCTACAAATTATTTGACAAAAGTTTCCTGTGAGGAATGGGAAATTGTGTGGAAAAAAATTAGGGAAATCGAGTCCAAGGGGTTAAAATCCCCAATTTTAACCTCTTATTTTGTAAATTTCGGCCTGAAATTGGATGAATTATGAATTATTGAGAAGTCATGGTGAAATTGGGTAGAAATCCTCAATTTATGAGTGGAATCATGTGAAATTCTTGCTCAAAATTGTTGTCGATAATATTAATAGCATCAAATAGACAAAATTAGAATGAAATTTGATCCAGGGAGGTTAAATTAACACTTACATTTTCAATTTAACTAAAACCACATAGTTATAGAGAAGGTATGGATGAATTTGGGCGAAATCCCCAAATTTATGGGCAATTTCAGCAGAATTGTACTTAGAAGTCGTCGAAGGGTCGAGCCTAGTGGTAATTGGCCTTTTACAAGGTTAAATTTTTCCTAGGGAAGTTGTGTTACAAATTTCCATGGTGACCAAGGGAGAAATTATGAAAATAATTGTTTTTGAAAATTTGAGAATTTTCATAATTTTTGAAAATTTTGGAAAAATTTATACTAGATGACATGGATGTCACGTGTTAGGTGATGTCACAGTGGTAACATGGAATTCCACGGTTGCAGGATGGTAGGCCATGGTGGCAAGGTCGGGGTTTGCAGTCGACGGTAGCAAGCTCGACAAGTGATGTAGCTGCCACAATGACAAGGGGGAAGAGCTTTGAAATCATAAGTGGTATCGAAAGTTTTTAAATCAGTTTTGCAAAGTTTAAAAACCTTCAAAATGAATGTGGGGGTGACATGAAGTGGTGTGTGGTTTGGTGCTATCATATTTTGGTGCGTTGTTAACCTCCCTGCAGCTAAATCGTCGATATCAGTGTGAGTCATTGATCTCCTTTGATCTTCATCGTATGATTGAAGGAACACGCAAGTCACATGTGTCGAGGAAAAAGGGTGTGAGATGGGACCCACCCATCCCTGCGGCTAATGAAGGGGCTCTAGGTGGAGGGATGACAGAGAAGGTGAGACCCTTGTCCCATCCACAGTCAGACAACATGCCAAGTGGGTATTTGGGTATGATGGGGCCCATTATTTAATTTATTAAAATAAAATAAAGGGAAGGGAAGGGAAGAGAAAATATATGAAGAAGGTGTCAGAGGCCAACGAGGTCAGGCCAGGTTTCTAAGTCGGTGATATGGCATCACCTCATGGTGTCATGTGGACCTGTAATGCCATGTCAATAGCCATGACAACAAGGATTCCAAATAGAAAAAGTTTCCTATGGTTTAAAAAAAAACTAAGTCTAGAGTCAAAATCATATTTTGGCTATAACGAGAGAAGAATAACTCAAATGAAGATGAAATTTTCTAGGTTTTTCCCATAGTTTTAGGGGCTACAGAAATCCCAAAGAGGTCCACTAGCTAATTATGCACCGATTGTCCAGAAAATAAAAATTATAGTGTTTTGAAAACCAGGGTCAAGCTCAGTGGCAAGGGTGCCATTATTCATAAAAAAAATACAGTATTTCAGAAAAACTAGACATGAAAACAGTCTCTAAAGGGATTGGTTGGTTTCCAAGGATATTGGAGTGGAGATGCCAAAATAGGGGAAAATCCACTATTCCAAGCCACTTTTTGGGGATTTTTGGAAGTTTTAGAGAAGGAAAAGGGACCCAAGATGGAAAATATGGAAAAGTTTATTTACCACACATTTCTTGTATTCATTAAGATAGATAACTTTTATTAAGTGAAGTTTTCCCAGAAATTCTCAGTTTGGGAGATAGTTAGTTTGGCTAAAAATTCTAAGTCTGGAAAAAGGGGTGAAAAAAGACAAAGTTGTCATTTCCATATTGCTACAGATTTTTATTGAAGCATTAGATCAGAAATTTGAGAGTTGTTGCAAACTCATTGTCATCAATATTACCAGTGTCTCATAAAAAAGTTCCCTTCGTTGCTGACATATTTACCTCTATAGGTGACACAAGGTGGTGTTTGAGTTTAATTGCACTAGGAAGAAAAGTACACAAAAGGGGTAAATTGGCAAATTTCAAAGATTAGGTCCTTTTTGGTTGTAAAGATTAAATTCCTTTTTGAAGGTAGGAAGGATACTAAGACAACTCTCCTATCTAGGCCTGTAACTCTTTGTAACATGTATATTTCTCTATGAATATAATGATTTTTTCCTTGGGAACACACAAACACACACATACATATACCATGTGTCAAATCCACGTTGAGAAAAAAGGGAATGACAAATCTCCCTTGTATTGATCAACACATAATTTGATCCCTCTTGACACATGATAGATTCAGAATTAACATGGATCTATACTAGTATCATTAATAAACATTATGATTTCTTTGTAATTAACATCTCTCTAAAATGTGAATATAAAAGTAAAAAATAAGTAAGAAAACTCTTTTTTACTATCTTTACTTTGATATCTTAGTAAACTAATATATTAAGCAAGACCAAGATATTTATTTTAAAAATGAAATTGTTGGTTTTGGCTATTAAATGATGATATTTTTATTTATTTAAAACTGAAACACATCACTACAACTTTATATTATAAAAAAAAGAGGTTTTACAACATTACCTGGAGGGGACCTGTGTTAAAGGAAACCGGATCCCTAGCGAGTTGAGTATCATCATAAGTTTTCAAACCAACCATAACCAGTTCTTTCCCAACAGAGTAATCACAAAAAGATTTTAATTGGGATAAATTCCTACATTTGTCCATGATAACAAAAATTACAAAAGAAAACATACGTGGCCGAAAATCAAGCATTTGGAGAATGGGAATTATCCTCCTCCTCCACCTTCAGAATCAACTCGATGTCCTTATCTTCATCCTAGGCAGCCTCTAGTCACTGAGGGTATGCAATAAGCACAATGGGATTGTCATGAGTTCCTACTGAATTGATAGATATCTTCGTCTATGTCCCCTTTCCCTTATCCTCTGCCACCCGTGAAACTAAAATCTTAATACCGGACATCGCTTTTCACATAGCTTCAAATTTACCCTCAAATATTATGATAGTATGGAGTATACCTTGTTGCTCTTCTTTATTTTTTTCCAAGGCTTGGGCTATTAAAGTCTTCATTAACCAGTAGGTTTCCGTTATCCTGAAATACTTGGTATCCTATGTCCAAGGATGGATTGGGTCCTCAAACCATCCATTAACCTTTTCCATAATTTGGGCTTTGGAGGTCACATGTCATTTGGACTTAACCTCATACTCCAAAGCCTCCATTTCTTTCTTTGCTACAACTGAGCATTTCTCTTCAAAACACTACTTAGCCTCCCATGCAACCTCCCAAGCATCTCTCTCTACTTTGGTTGAAACTTTTGGGGTCTTATAGGTTGAGTCCTTGCTATCCTCCCCCACCCCCCCCTCATCTTTGGTTTTCCTCACATTCCGACCTCTACCAGAACCTTTACCCATCCTATTACCATAAAACAAACACAAATATAAAATGAAGGACAATCGAACCGAAACAATGCCACAAATAGGGATAGGGAAAACCCAATAGTAGAGAGGGAAATGGGAATGGGAGACTCCCTCAATACATTTGCAGTCTCAACTGGCACTCTCAACCTCTCCCTTAGGTTCAAACAAATACCCCACCAAATTCCACAACACAAGCAAATCACTAAGCACATGAAACAAAGATGAAGTGTAACACAGAGGATTACATGTCGCCTGAAGAACCACACACCCTCTTGCACAAGAGAGCTAGCTACCTTGACTGCGCCATCCTATTCTCCAGAGTGACCACAAACCGGAATGAACCTTCAAACAAATCGAATCAAGTAATAACATCATGCCTCCAAAATTAGCCATCATTATGAGATGTCCCCACTTTCCCCTTGGAAGAAAATTATCATCTCACTTCTCTTCTATACTCCCTCCACTCATGACACATTGCTTGAGAATTAATCCAAAGGTATTCTTGTACTACTCCCTTGCTCCATTTTTTAACAACATCATCTCAGTAAATGGGTTGGAGAGGATCATACCCCTCTCTACCACTTTCATCATCCTCACTTTAATTTATTTTATTATTAAAGTCAAGTTCTAAGTAGAGAGAGATACTTAGGAGGTTGCATTCTCACACTAATAAACTTCCCTGTTCCCACACTGATAACCCTTTAATTTAATTTATTTTATTAGTAGTATTATAAATAACATAGATATATTCATACACAAAAAGTATTATCATCCAAAACTTTAAATTACTTTGTTTGTAAGGTTGTAAATAATTAACCCTATCTTAACTTACTATGAGTAATATATTACCATTTGTAACATTACTATGAATAATATTCTCCATTTTAAGGTTATTTATATGTATAAATCATTGACGTTAAATCTGTCCATCTGGTTGTTCGTATACTTAGAGATGCAAGCATAGGATCAAAACGTATAATGTCCTACGTATCCTATCTTAATAAATAAATGTCAACAAACTACTTTAAAATTGAAATCAAGAAAAAGGAATCAACTCTTATTTTAATGTGATAAATGAAAGCAACTATACTTGTGAATGTTACTTAAGGTCATCTCCACAAGTCTTATTGGTATTCAATTAAGCTTCGTGGTGGGTTCATTATACCATGAAGTTAATGTTTCAAGAATAAAACATTCTTATGATATTTCACAGAGAAAGACTTATCTCTTCACCAACTAACCTATGGATTTGTTCATTACATTAATAAATAATAAATAAATAAATAAGTAAAAGAGGGAAAAGTATTAAATGCAGAGTCAGTCAAGGGTGTTTCCAATTTCCTATGATTTATTTGAACTACAATTTCTTGACACCAGTTACAATATTTCATCCTAGACATGAACCAACATGTTCTTGCAACAATTTGTATGCAATTCAAATGAAGTTAGACATTCAAATAAATCTATTTTCACACCACACAAAATTGATATTGCATCACAAGAAATAAAAAGGTAAATTAAATGAAAGGGACAAGAAACTTAATCTAAACTGCAAATCGAAACTCAACTAATTATCATCTAATAAATATAGTGCAATGTATACCAGGTTAGGGGGGCCTACCTAACTGGTACTATAATGCAAGAGTAAGTTAAAAATGAAATAACAATTATCAACACACCATAGATCCAACAACAACCTTGTATTAGAGGTTTTGGAAATAAAACATAGTAAATAAAATCCATGTTCATAAGATCAATATCCTCTTCATAATGATGTTCCCAATGTTCATATCTCTCTACATAATGATTTTTCACTCTACATAATGATTTTTCACACACCTCGCTCTCATCCACAACTATGTATTTATTCATAGGAGTGATGGGGGGAATCACAACCAATTCTTCCAATTTCAGAACTATCCAACTATGAATAACATATAAGATAACAAGGATTGCAATTTTAGGTTGATCATAGTTGATAGGATAATGTGTGATTTGATTACATGATAGAAACATCTAAGAATAGCTTGATTTGACTTATTTGTTGAGATGGATGTTCCATGTAGTTTGAAAAACAACTACAATCATAAATATGGAAAAACCTAGTTTAGAGAATCACCCCTCTCTCCCATTTATTTCACGTTTTTAGAAATACTCTCTCTTTATACTCAAATTAGGATGTTTTGAACAAAACCCATGTTCCAAAATTCTTAAATGCGTCCTCAACTACTCTGAAATCATGCATGAAAATCATTGTTGCTAATGTGGAATGTGTTTGAATGAGAAAATTCGACCACGGATGGAGGCTTCGACGTCGGACCTAGGTGCTAATTAATGAACATAAAACCATCTCAAGACACCTGGCTTCAAAACCCATATGGCCAAATTTCGCCTAGAGTTGTGGAAGTATATCAACCAATGATTTTGGGTACCTTGCTATAGTGGGAAAACCCCCCTACGGACTACACTAGGGTTCTAAAGTGCAGGCAGAGATAACCATCTAAATTCTCCTACTATTAACAACTATCCTGACAACACCCCACATTCATGCATAAAATACAAAGTATAGGGATCCGATAGTCTTACCTTAAACTCCACGTCCGGTGTCGATCCCTTTGTATTTGGTCGCTTCTCGACTGCAAATCTCCTCCCAAGGCTGACTTGCATTCACCAAAAGACAAACATGCATTCTATATATGAATTAGTGGGTTATATGTCACAAAAAAATGTAAATCAAACATGAAGATTGAACACATCATATGGTGGGACGAAAAAAGTACTTCTTTATATTAATCTCACAGAGTTACTTACAAAATGAGATCGACGACTGCTCCTCGAACCTGGTCCTGGGATCCTCTTCACCAAGCTCCAACTTCTTCCATGTATCCTTCTTCTCTCACACTTCTCTCTAGAGAATGGGCATGATCTTATGGATGAGGAAAAAGGCAAGAATAGGGAATTCTGGCTCAAAACTCACAATGTGGCTGCAAATTCTTGGGGCAAGGGGGGAAAGAAAAATGGGTAGAGTTTCATTGTTGCTATGTTTTTTCTTGGAATGAGACCCCAACACCTCCTTTTATATGACAAAAGGATGGTTATTCGGATGGGTGACAGGCTATAGGCGGTGGATTAGTTGGCAAACTACCCAATAGCCCGTAATCTCAACAAATCCCTTGCAAATTTTTATTTTTTGCAACTTTTGTGGGCATACACGGGCTGTAGTAGTGTAGCTAGCATATGTACATGGGCCATAGTGGGGAAGCTAGCATACATATGCCTGTAGTAGTGGTGCAGGGCACATACATATTCAAAAATAGCGTTTTTAAGAAGAGTTGTTCAATGTTGTCTTGGAAAAAATAGTAAGTAAGATGGCCTGATGCCAGGTATGCATGTATGGTGCAATTTAGGGTTATAACAGATTCCCATTAATATGTGAGTTCAGAAGAGCATATGATGTCTGAAATACATTACAAAACTTCACACTAATGTACGAAGCAAGTGAGCCTGGGACTAGAGTTCGGGAGGTGTCATCTGCAAAATAACAATTGTCTCACCGAGGCAGGCAGACCCATGCTCGGGATGAAATAAATCATGGTTGCCAATCAAATGCACTGCATATCCATGTCATATAACTATATAAAGTGTAGCCGTGAGAAATGCACAACAGATCTACATCTTAAAATCAAAGATATACATCTATAGTATCCATCTTCAAGAAGCCAAATAACGCCTGATGGCTGGAGATGAGGCCTTCATAGCTCGAGAAACAACTTCAATATCTTCAAACTCAAGTAGGAGTGTAATGTGAGTGTATGACTTTTCTACCCAGAGGTCTTCGATGGCTTGTCATGAATAGACAAGAGGATCTCGGTGATCAGGCAGAGAACTTCATTGATTTCGAGCAAGTACTTGATTGGACTTTCAGGATGGCCGGGCATGAGGTCAAGAGACAAATTGTAGAAGGGCCAAATCAAGTTGGGTAAAAATTCCCTTGGACAATAGCACGACTGATGACCAAACTCAGGCAGCATGACATTGACATAAGTTTACGATGTAGGGGGACACCCAAACTCTCCATGTGTTTGGAAGAATAACCAAACAGAGGAGGACAAACTCTATGTTACGAGAACAACTTCCTAAGGTCATATTAAATCCTAATTCTTGACAAAAAATGAAAGGATGTGATTTTTCAAAGGGCGACTCATTATGCTGCCATAAAAAGAAAATACTTTTCCCATCTTCTTTTTGGGGTATATTTGATTTTTTTGTCTTTTTCAATATTTTGGAGAGCTTGAAAAAGAATAAAAGAATGCTACATTACAAAGGAGTAACAAGTGTCACAAGCATACTAGTTCCAAGCGAAAGGAACACACTAATGCTCAGAGCAAGAACACATGTGTAGGGAAAGGACACTCAAGAAAATTCCTCCATGGCTCAAGGTGTCAAGACGCAAAGGCAAAGTGCTACAAGGCTTGTGTATAAGGCATGCTTAAAAGGTTCAGTTGAGAGAAACATGGAACTGGCATTAGGCTAAAGACTCAGAGATGCAGTTGCGATTAATAAGACACAATGATAACGTCCTTCAATGTAATTTTAAACGAGCCTAGAGAAGGTAAGTTCAGTGGTTTTTCATTTTTAGAGAGTCAGAAAAAACATAAAAGAAGACTCCACTGGGGTACCTTTTTTGAAGATAGTCTAGTCGGTTCGAAAAAGGAATAAACTAGCACCAAAAAGACGTCTATTCAGGACCATTTTAATGAGTGTGATAAAGACAAGATCACTCGACACTCTTTTCAATTTTAAGGAGTCTGAAAAGAGCTTAACTATGGACTCGCTGCCTTTTTGTAGATTTAGTTTCCTTAGCCCAAAAAAGTATAAAATCTACTTAGGAGAACTCTCCTGGCGAGACGAATCTCATGAGGTGTACCTTTTTCCTACTTAATCTACAAGCCAAAAAAAGGGGTAAACTCATGCTAGTAGATGTTTTTCTGAACCAATTTTAATGAGTGTGAAAGAACAAGGTCACTCGACGATCTTTTCAATTTTAAGGAGTCTGAAAAGAGATTAACTATGGATTCCGTAGAGGACATTCTTCTGGACCAGTTTAATGAGTGTGAAGGAACAAGGTCACTCGACAATCTTTTCAATTTTAGGGAGTCTGAAAAGAGCTTGACTATGGACTCTGTGGAGTTTCCTTTTTCGTAAATTTAGTCCCTCAGGCTCGAAAAAGGGTTAAAATTATACCTGAGAATACTCTTCTAGCGAACTGGAGTTCCTAGAGTATACCTTTGTTCATACAATTGGCCGTCTGGACAGAAAAAGGGGTAAACTACCGTCGGACAGACTGGCGAGAGTGAAGGACAAAAAGATCACTCGAAAATATTTTCATGTTTAGAGATTCTGAAAAGGGATTAAAGAAGACTCCAGGGGTCTACGACTCATGTATGAAACTGGTTCAGGTAGAGCCGACTGCTAGGCTCAGACCAAGAGTCTCTTCGATAGTCAACTTGGAAAGTCTCCCAAAAGGGAAGAAAACACAAACCACGATGTAAGTCCTCCCACAGTATAGAAACCATAGTCATGGCTTCAAGGATAGCCTCATCAGAAGAAAATTCAATATCCGAGAAATCACACAAACGAGGGTTGACAATGTTAAAATTTCAAACCCCAATCCAGTTTCAGTCTCGCTGATTTTTCAGCCAAAGTTAAATGCCTAAACCCAGTTTCAGCACTGTTTCAGCATTGTTTCAGCACTGTTTCAGCACAGTTTCAGCATATAAAAAACTTAGCAGAAAATAAACTTCAGAACTGAAACATGAAGATTCTGAACATCGTTTTCAACGCAGAAATAAAATATTAGCAGTATGCAAAACTCAGAAAATTTAGACACAAGAATTTTTGGTCTAACTTCGACCCTGGAAAAACCCACAAGGGGAAAACCAGTGAGAGAGGGCTTTTTATTATTATTGAGCTTCTGAGAAATTTATTTTACAGCATATTCATCTTCAGAAATTTACACAAACTTATCTGGACATTCCTGTAGCTTTGCTCCTCGATTTTTGAACCAGAAATCCATACAACTGTATGGTTGTCCCCGCAATTAATGCTGTACGGACTGTCTCAAAATTTGTGCCCTAAATTCTACCAAGATTGTATAGAAAACCTAGCAGGAAAAAATTGCTTTGAAAAACATGCCAGCACCTTGAAAAACGTGCCCAAAATTTTTTGTGGTACGATCCTCGATTTCTGTGTAGGTCTGTACGGATTGTACAGACTTTTCTCACCTAGAAAAGTGTGCCCATCTCCTTCCTAGATTTCTGTGCCAATTAAATGTTGTACGACAACCTTGAAAAGCATGCCAATACTCTCATAAAACACAGTTGCTGTCCACCTTGATTTCTATGCACATTTATTGTTGTACAACCTTCAGAAATCTGTACGGTACGGCCTGTTCTTCCTTGTTGCCTGCTGCCTTGAAATCCATGCTGCTCTTTGCCTTGGGATGCGTTCTCTCCTTCAGCAAATGATGTCTCTCTTCTCAAGCTCGACCTCTCCTAGCTCTCTCTTGCTCTCTCAACGAGAAATTAATGAACTACCCACAATGGGTGCGTCCTCTTGCCCTAATCGACCTCATGAGGGAAGGTGAGGGGTTTTCTAATCTAACGGTTGAGATTAGATTAGATGGATGGCTGAGATTTGGTGTCTCTTCACTCACCCTCACTTTAGTCATAAAGTTATCTTTTAATTTGCATCTCACAAATTAATTTGACTAGGACCCACATTAGGCACTTTCTCCCCCTTAGGCGCCTAGGGAAGAGAAACACTTGCCTTGGTACTTTATTTAATTAAAAATTTAACACTCCCTCATACCAAGGAATGTGTTACTCACTACTCCAAGCTTGTCCCTGAAAAATACAAACTTTCCCCTGTTCAATGCCTTGGTGAGTATGTCTGCAACCTGCTCATCTATAGATATGTATTGTAGCTCCACAGCTCCTCTCTGAACATAATCACGGATGAAGTGATACCAAATATCGATATGCTTAGACTGGTCATGAAAAAATGGATTCTCCGAGAGTTTGATGCAACTCTGATTATCACAGTAAATCATGGTAGGCCTCAACTGCACACTGAACAATCCCACCAGCATCTTGCGAAGCCAAAGGGCCTCACAACTAGCCTGACTAGCTGCCATATACTCAACCTCTGCCGAACTCAAAGCCATTGACTTCTACTTCCGACTGAACCAAGACACAACTGCTAATCCCAATCCGAAGCAGCACCCTGAAGTTCTTTTCCTATCACTGACACATCCTGCCCAATCTGAGTCTGTATAGCCAACCAGACGAACTCCATCTCCTCTATGATAGTTCAAACCATAATCTACCATACCACAAAGATACCTGAGCACATGTTTTGCTGCCACCCATTGCACTCTCCTATTCTCCACCATGAACTGACTGAGAGTGTTGACATCAAAACAAATATCTGGCTTGGTATTGACCAAATACATCAATGACCCGATCAACTAACGATACAAAGTGGGATCCACCAACTGTGACTCAGAAGCATGAAGCTTCTTCCAGTTGGTAATCATGGGAGTGGTCATGAGCCTACTATCCCCCATCTGAAATTTGCTTAGAATATCACACACATACTTTCCCTGTCCCAGGAAGATGTGTCCAGGCTCCTGCCAAACCTCTAATCCCAAGAAGTAATGCATCAGTCCAATGTCTGTCATCTTGAACTCTGAAGCAAGGCTCTCCTTGTATCTATTGATGAGTCTCTCTGCCCCTATAATGAAAATATCATCCACATAAAGCAGAAGAATGAGAGGATCCTCTCCAACCACAATGAAGTATAGGTTGGGATCCGCCCCACTCTTCTCAAAACCCAACTGCTGCAAATAGGCATCTATCCTCGAATACCAAGCTCTGGGAGCTTGTTTCAGCCCATACAATGCCTTCTTCAGTCTACACACATGAGACTCTCTCCCATGCACCTCAAAGCCCAATGGCTTCTCAATATACACCTCCTCCTCAATAAGACCATTCAGAAATGCGATCTTCACATCCATCTGATGGATCTTCCAACCCATCTCTGCTGTAATGGAGATCACTGCCCTGATCGAAGTGTATCTAGAAACCAGCACAAAGGTTTAATCATAGTCAACTCCCTCAACCTATGAAAACCCCTGAGCCACAAAGCGAGCTTTGTACTTCTCAATGTTTCCATCCGCAGCATGCTTTAGCTTGTAGAGCCACCTGGAAGTCACCACTGACTTCCCCTCAGGTCTAGGAACAACTTCCCAGACATCGTTCTTCATGATGGAATTGTACTCTTC
>JZKD02S1749279.1:0-30482 GCA_000966675.3 Picea glauca | reverse complement strand
GAATTGAGCATATATAGTGCGCAGCTATCTTTGAAACAAAAGACTTCCCTGGGTTGATAATTTATGTTTCACTTAGTTGTTTGAAATTAATTAAGCAATTATAGTGACCAACACATGTATGGTGCAATTTAGGGTTATAACATACCTGAAGTGAAGTGATGGTACCAAATATAAACCGAGACAAATAATCATTATCCAAATATGTTCTAGAAACCCAATCTAATGCACTAAAGACATAGGCAATCAATAAAATCATACAACATTTACTTCTTATAGCTTGTCAAAGGAATTTGGTGTACTTGGATTTGAAAACACATGGAAATATGGTAAAATAACAATAACCAGGTATATAGATGAGGTAAAGGTAGTTAAAAATGCCAACGAACAACTGAAAAATGTGTCAAAACAGTGGGCCAACATCTCCCCCACGCCTGAGGATTGGCATGTCCTCATGCCAAATAAATAAGGTAATTGATCAGACCCACAATTTAGAAACAAATGTAAATTAAAATGTTGAGATTACCTCCTTCTCTGGTCCTCCTTCTACTAAATCTTCTCTTCAGTGGTTGAGAAAAATATGTTGATGTGTGGTAGCATCCAATAGGTATTTCCACACACGTCTATGTGTCTAGACGTTTGGAAATCGTCAAAAGCCTTATACCCTGGAATTTACTTTAATTGAAGGACTTATTAAAGTAAATTGGTTTTATTAATTAATTATTTGAATTAATTGAGTTATTTAAGGAAATGATAAAAGTTATCATTTAATTTTAGCCATTGATCTTAGCTTAGATGAGAAGTAATCTCAACCATCAATTCCTTTGGATATCAGGATTAAGTTATAACTCAATATTATAAAAGCAAGGCTAGGGTAAAGACGAAGACAGTTGACGAGACTTGTGTTGAGAGAGTGGAAACCGAGAGGGTTGGATCACGAAGGACTGTGATTCAAGGAAATGTTGGATAGGTGGAGATTGACTTCCATCTAGAGATCATGTCAAGGAGAAGAGAGAATAGAGGCAGATGCAAGTGGGTTGTACGTAGGGAAACAATCGTATTGAGGAAGAACTAGGGTTTTGTAGGTTTATGGGGTTGTACGTAGGCTACATAAGGGACATGTGCATACATACACAGGTGTCTTTGGATATACAGTTGTGTATACATGAGTAGCAGTAAGCACTGATGTGTACATACACGTGTTCCAATGGTAACAGGCGCGTACAAGTCTGTACAGGTCAGTACAAGGGCAGTTTTTAACAGTGGGTTATTTCCATGGAATTTTATCAGGTCTTAGGGATGGAAAAAACATGGTTGAGAGTTGAAAAAATATTAGATGGAGCATCCAACTTGCTATCTTGGAAATCAAGAGTAACTTTGGCGTTAAAGGAGTATGGCCTTTTGGAGTTACTGGACAAAGTGGTTGTTCCACTGACATATCTAACAATTTTGGAAGCTCACAACAAGAGGAGATCAAAGCAGAGAGGGTCCTCTTGGATTCTGTGAAGGATAATATAATTCCTCACCTATATGAGAAGAACACAATGAAAGAGATGTTTGATTCCTTAGTAGGTTTATACCAAACCACTAACATGAATAAGAAGATGGTCTTAAGGAATAGACTATGATAAGTGCATATTTCTAGATCTGATAATGTTACCAACTATTTCATGAGGATCACACAAATGCGTGATCAGATTTCATCCATAGGGGAGAAAACAAAGGACATATATCTCGTGAATGTGGCATTGAATGGTCTTCCCAAGCCTTGGGAACCATTTTTTAAGGGAGTTTGTGCTCGGGAGAAACTCCCAGATTGGTAGAGACTTTGGGATGATTGCATCCAGGAAGAGACTTGGGAGGAGTCCAAGAGCAGAAAGAAAGGAAGTAGTGAGGAGAACTTGTCTCTTGTTAGTAGGAAAAATAAGGGAAAAGGAAAGAGTTCTAGCAAGAAGGGTAACATTGATGGAGAATTGTTGACACAGGGGCAAACCCAGGGTTCAGCTCCAAGAGCACACCAACAAGCCCCAACTACTGGCCCTTTTGGCAACACCTGCGAAGAAGATGTAGTCTCACCCAAAGAAGATATGGGGGGGTTGCGGGACAGAGATGTATACAACCAAGGGGAATATCAAGTGGATCTAATACTAGGAAAATACAACATGCATATATCACTTATCATCTTAGATCTACTCCACACAACTATCGATCAGATCTAACACAATAATGCAATAGCAATATATCAATGAATAAGAACATAACACCAATCACACATATGACACAAGATATACGTGGTTCACCCCCTCTCTAGGGATACATCCACCAAACTGTGCTTATAATATATTAGGATGAAGCATACCGTTCTTGTCTGTGCTCTTAGCTATCAGATCTTCTTTCTTCTCCTCGCTATCCCTCCCCTCCTTGCACACCCATCTACAGGGTTGATCTTCACACCCAGCTAAATATCTTACAATACCAGAAGGCTCTCATGCTTAGCACTTCTCTCTCACACACAATAATCGCTCATGCAAATAACAAACTAGAGAAAACAATACGAACAATAATAACAACAACCCATCCCAGGTCCTTTAGACCTCTATTTATTCATTACAATCACTCATCGATAGCCTTAGGCCCAAACCTAGGTATCAAAACCCTAGATACCAAAACTCTAGGTTTCTAAAACCCTAGGTCAACTTGACCCGCATTGTCAGGGCTTTGCCAACTTGTCTTTCCTTCCTTCTCGCACGGTGCTCCAAAGCATCCAACGGAGGTTTTTTCCACTTGTTGATTTGTCCACGATCCTTCTTCCTTGCTGATCTGTCATCATCGATGTTCTCATCCAATGGCTTGCTTTCTCTTACTTCGCTCTATCTTTTCTTCTCTTTTGCTCACTTCAACCCAGTAACATACATTGTGTCTTCTGCGCAGTTCGCATTTTTCCTTTTCTTCCTTGATCTTTTCTTCCTTGATCTTTTCTTACTTTCATAACCAAGGGCCAACAGGCCCCCAACACTCACCTGTGACTTGTCCCGAGGCACTTCATATCTGATCTTTCTGTTTTACTTCGACTTCAAACTCTGAAGTGAAGCCTTTGTTTTCTGCTCTATGCCTCCTCTCCTTCCTTGTGCGGACTGTGTTTTCTGTGTCTTGTACCCAGTTTCAACTGCACTTGGTACCTAGACCCTTTTCCTCATGCTTTTACTAAGAGCTGCAAGGCAACTGGTTGTCACAATACAATTTCAACCAGATCCCATTCACTAATCCTTCCTTCCATTCTCCCTTCAAAGTCTTCAATTGCATAGCTCCTCCTTCTATAACATAGGCGACCTCATATGGCTCGAGCTAATGCATTCTGAACTTCCCAGGATGTTTGATGAACTTACTGTCATATACCAATATTAGATCACCTTGTTTAAATGCCTTCTTCTTGATGTGTCTATCATGATAGGCCTTCTCTCTTTCCTTTTGTACCAGCTAATGGAATCCTGAAAATCCATCTGTAAAAGAATATACCTCCTGGCCTCCCACATTATCTAACATTTCGTCATTGAATGGTGTAGGGAAGGGGTCATGAAAACAGGCATCATTCAACTTCCTGAGATCTACAGAGATCTTGATCTCTCCTGTCTTCTTTTCTGGCACCACCATAAGGCTAATCCATTCTGACTCTTTTGACAGATTCTATAATTCCTTCTTCCAACATTCTGTCGAGCTCAATCTTCGCTTTCTCCTTATACTTAGGGTTCAATATGTAGGGTCTCTATTTGACTGGTCTTGCATCTAGTTTCAAAGGGATCCTCATTTCTCCCATAGGCCCTTTAATGCCCTTCATATTAGTAAACTTGCTCAGAAACAAGTCCTGATATTCATGCAGTAACTCTGTTATCTTGTCAATAGTAGCAGCATCCCAGTAATCTCAAACATTTGCAAGCTTTGGTGTCTACTCTGTTCCAATATTGACCTTCTTAATCTTGATTGGTTGTCCAATGAATGGTAGCTCAACTCTTGGTCCTTCCACATCTCTTCGACCTTATGTGTCTGTGATGTTCACCTTCCTCGGATCATCGTCTTCATCGACATTGATGTTGTAACAGCCATACAATTTCTGGAGGGGCGCAGTCCATTTGTCCTCTTCTTGTTCTATAAGGAGGCTAGAGGCCTCCTTAAATACTTTCTGTCTTACAATCTATAAGTTTTGGTCTACTAAAGGATATTGACTTTCAAATAAGAAGGTGGTTACAAAATTCTGAGTCATACCTTCCCAATTTGCAGTGATGAGGTGCAGCTCCGCTTGAAGGTACTAGTTGATAGGGGTTGTGTCTAGCGTGTTAATGAATTTGTGCACACACTGCTCTTGAGGAATGGTTCTCCAGGCTTCCTTGAAACTTCGCACATGGTCCTTTGGGCAGCTTCGACCTGTGTACCGAACTTCACAACCTTCTACTTGTGCTGAGAACCGCATGGTCATCAGGGTATGACATTATACCCATTCTGTAATGTTGTTTTTGTGTGTCCCCCACCATCTTGCTGGTGTTTCTTTCAAGGCCTCATCCATTTCCAACAATCTATGTTGTGTTGGTATACTTGCTTCAAATTCTGACAAGAAGGTTTATAAAGGATTCAGACCATCAAAAGTGGGTAAGTTACTTATTGTTGTGTCGATCCAACAAACATCTCTAGTTAATCTAGCACATCTCCTTGTATATACTTCATAGATTTTGTTCTGCCAGTTCTCTAGTGCTTCTTCTGAATCTGATGAACATGTGTTATCACTTCACCATCTTAGGTTCCCATTGGTCGTAGGATTAATGTAATCTTGATGTCTGGCTTTCAGTTTGTATATGTTTTCGAGTTCATATGCGCGGTCTTCTTCTCTGATAGGTTTTGTGTATCGCTGACCTTCATCTGGATCTAAAGGTGCAATGACCCTAAGGCCATCTCTTTCAAACATCATTCATATTTTATTTAAATCAACCACATTGAAATTATTGAAAGCCCAATCAATTCCTAATAGCACAGGGTAAGGGTAGTTGTCATCAACTATCTCAATTACCTCAAAATCTTCAAATGTTCATACTCCATCGATGTCCACAGGGACATGTTCCAATCTGCCAAAGGGGCTTACTGCCTATTGATTATCCATCCTAAGCCTGATAGGGGAATATATCAACTTAGGTTTTCCCATCAGTGCACAGGTTTGCTTCGTCATGACATTGACCTTTGATCCTAAGTCGAGGACCACATAGTCTATATCATATTCTCCTATCTGAGCATTCAGGTGTAGTTCCTTGTTTGTCCTTCTCTTCTTGGATAGTTGATGTACTTCTTTATTTAGTAAAGGATCCATCCTTCCTATATCATACTGTCTGATTATATTTTGTATCTCTTGTACAACGCTTTCGTCCTGAATAAACTTAATACAAGTATATAAAAAATCCATGAGCTTGCTTACCTCTTTTCCTTATTTTGGTGAAACAAACTGATGGAATGCCAAAGGAATTCCATATTCTCTTACTTCTGGCCATGTCTTTGATGAAGAACCTTGGTCTCCTTCAAACTCTTTTCTTTCTTTGCATCAAAATTTTGGGTCTTCTCTGTAGCTTTCCTGACTCTTGATTCTTCTGTAGTCTTTCCTTAGGTCAGTCTATCTTCTCCTGTAACAACACCTCCTCTAGTGATAACAACGAATCTAGGGTATTCTTCGTGAGGTTCAGTATATATCAGTTGCACTTGCAGGTTCTGCTGAGGTCTGTGTCTTTCCTGAAGCTTAGCTAGCAGCATGGGGAAATCCTCTATAATGTGTTCAAAGGAACTGCAGTAGCTGCAAGTAGTGCAAGGGTTCTGACAGTCCCTTGCTAAGTGTCCTAGTTGCACACAGTTGTAACAAATGATCTGTCCCCGGCCTTGACCCATACCTCCTCCTTTTCCTCATCCTCTAAATTCACTATGAGGATTGAAGTTTCCTCTTCCTGGAGAATTATATTATGTAGTGTTTCCTTCTTGCTGTACTTCACCTTGAATTTTGTATATGTCTATTGACCTTTTGTGCATGAGGTCATAATCCCTACAATCACTATCATCAAGCCCCATGGACTTACAAAATGTGAAATACAAATTTGTGGGTGTTTGAACATATTTTTGCATGTAATAGTACTCACTAGGGCGATTTCTATTTCTGCATACCTCGCACCAGGGTAGGGTGACTTGCTTCAAAGGGATCGAAGCTCCAGAGGCCAAGTATTCATGAAACAGGGGACAATGTTCCTTGTCATGGCCTTCTGATTTGCATCTGACACACTACATGTCTTCTCTTTTATCTTTTCCCTTGTATTTCTTCATTTCTTTGACCTGTAGAGACAAACTAGTTAGCTGACTCAATATTTGACTCATACCTGAGCTGGATTCTCCCATAGGGGATGATTCTAACTTCATGGAAATATCCATCACCTCAGCCTATGAAGAAATCTTCTGTTGTATTAGAGGAACTCTGATGTGTGGTAAGAGGGAAGCAATGAACCATTCCTTATTCCGCTCATCTGGGATCTAAAAAGTCAATCAACCTCTTAAAATCTTGAATCTCTGATCAAATTCCCAAACGGGTTCGGCTACCTTCTGCTTGATTTCTTTCAACTTTATAATACATTGTGACTCTGACTTGGGTTTCTTGAACTCTGCAATCAACACATTCTTGATGTCATTCAATGGCTTAGGCTGTACAATTCCTTGGACAAGATTCATGTACAAGCTCAGTGCGCGATCCCTTAGGGTAGTACTAAATTGAGTTCTTTTAACATCTTTGTCAGTGATATTCTTAATATTCCATACAGCTTCACATAGGAACCAGTGCTAATCAGTATCTTTAGATCCATCCCCCCTAAAAAATAGGGAGCCTCATCTCATCTGCCACAAATCTTCCTAGGGTTCCTGACTGAGTATGTGGTGGACTACTAGTGACAGTGCTCTGAACTCTTTGGTGGCTTGGATTATTATGATTTCTTAATGTTATTGAATCAACAAGAGGGATAATAGTACTTACTTCAGTAGTCTGTGTAGTTCCTGAAGTTTCTGGTTCTTCCTGGCGAGGCTCTTCAGCTTTCCCTTCCTCTGCCCTAGCGGGTTCTGAATGATCTTTGTCCATCAGATCTGCCTCTTCTCCACTGTAGAAACCCTCTTCCCTGTAGTTCTTCTTAAACAGGTTTGCAACATGCAATTCTCTGAATTCTCTCCCACTACGAGTATGTCTAGCCTCTGTGTCGCTGTCCGAATTTTTGAACATTAGCCTTTTCCAATCTAACCAACTACTGCATGTTCAAGATGTTCTTCTCATCCAATAACATCTTGATCCTCAACTTTAGAAGATGTAAACATTTTTCTTTGGGTCCCTTGAAGAAATATCTCTCGGCTTGGCTATATGACTCTACTTTGTCAACAACAAACTCAGTGTTGTACCCTCCAATGGTGCTATCAAACCAGTGATCTACTGCTCTTGACACACTGTTATCAACTCTCTTGACCTTCTTGATCATCACTAATGTCCAAACCACAGGTGGCCTATATCTGATCTCAAATTGGATATCTCCTAACCTAGCTAGCCACTCATATAGCTCCTGATGGATTTCTCCAAAGAAAATTTCATGTATATCAGTAAAGATATATCTTCCTAACCAATCCTCTGTACTAAGATTAGGGTTCTTGTTCTGGGCTTCAAAAAAGTCCTTTTCTTGATCCTCAATCCACTTCTGAATCTTTGTCTTTGATGGAAACCACCTTGACATTCCCTCAAGAAGATTCTTGTCCTGACAACGAAACCATTTGTTGGCACATGGGCACTGGGCAGACCCAGGGTTCAACTCCAAGAGCACACCAAAAATCCCTAACTACTGGCCCTTTTAGCAACACCTGCGAAGTAGATGCAGTCTCACCCAAAGTAGCTATGTGGGGGTTGTAGGATAGATATGTCTACAACCAAGGGGGATATCAAGTGGATCTAATACTAGGACAGTACAACATGCATATATCACTTATCATCTTAGATCTACTCCACACAACTATCAATTATATCTAAAACAGTAATGCAATAGAAGTATATCAATGACTAAGAAAAGAACACCAATCACACATACAACACAAGATATACATGGTTCACCCCCTGTCTAGGGTTACGTCCACCAAACTTTGCTGATAACATATTAGGATGAAGCATACAATTCTTGTTTGCACTCTTAGCTAGAAGATCTTCTTTCTTCTCCTCGTTATCCCTCCCCTCCCTGTGCACCCAGCTACAAGGTTGATCTTCACACCCAGATGAATATCTTACAATACCAGAAGGCTCTCACGCTTAGCACTTCTCTCTCACACACAATAATCGCTCATGCCAACAACAAAATAGAACAAACAATACCAACAATAATAACAACAACCCATCCCAAGTCCTTTAGACCTCTATTTATTCATTACAATCACTCACCGACAACCTTAGGCCGAAACCTAGGTGTAAAAACCCTAGATACCAAAACCCTAGGTGTCTAAAACCCTAGGTCAACTTGACCCACATTTTCAGGGCTTCACTAGCCTGTCTTTCCTTCCTTCTCACACGATGCTGCAAAGTATCCAACGGTGGATTTTTCCTCTTGCTGAGTTGTCCACGATCCTTCTTCCTTGTTGATATGTCATCCTCAATATCCTCATCGAACGAATTGATTTCTCCTACTTTGCTCCGTCTTTTCTTCTCTTTTGCTCACTTTGACCCAGTAACAGTCACCATATCTTCCACACAGTTCACATTTTGCCTTTTCTTCCTTGATCTTCGCTTACTTTCATAGCCAAGGACCAACAAGAATCATCACAACCAAGGAAGAAGGAGGAATTGAGTAAAATCAATTGTTTCTCATGTCATAAGAATGGACATTATGCATCTCAATGTCCAGAGAAGAATAAGGGTAAAGGAAAGTGGCATACAATAACATCAAGAGAGACACAACTTGATGAGTTTGTAGCAAAGTTTGAGAAGGATTACTCACTGGTTTCTTGCATTTCTACCAGCAAAACTACTAGGAGTGCATGGTTCTTGGATAATGGTGGATCTTTTCATATGATATAAGAAAGGGAACTATTTAGCAGTATGATAGAAAGGTACTCGAATGTTCATGTACAAGTTGGTAATGATGCTAAGTATGCAGTGAAGGGAGAGGGAACAATTACGTTCCAACTTGATTCAGGAGGTTTGTGTGATGTCCATGATGTGCTTTATGTACCAGGTTTGGAGAAGAACTTGCTATCAGTATTAGCTATGGAGGACCGGGGTTTTCCATTAATTTTCATAGAGGGAAAGTACTCATACATCCAGAGAAAGTTATCCTAGGTAGCGCAATGATCATTGGGGTTATAGAGGGCACCTTATACAGGTTGCAGGGTAATCCCATTCATGCTTTGGTACACGAAAAACGACAACTTATGTGAGTTGTGGAATAGGATTTTGGGACACTTGCACTACAAGGAATTCCCGATTCTGAGGGGGATTGTTAGAAGTCCTCCAGAGTTCAATATTGAGCAACAGAGGGTGTGCACTTGGAAAGAATGTCAAGGATGATTTTTCTAGCAGTGAGATTATCTACACGAGGATATCAGATCTTATCCATTCATATGTGAGTGGTTTGATGTCAATAGCATCAGTACATGGATCCTCACACTATGTGACATTTATTGATGATTTTTTCAAGAAAACTTGGATCTTTTTTATGAATACCAAGGATGAGGTATTCAGTCAGTTTTAGTAGTTTAGAGCTGAGGTGGAGAACCAGACAGGTACGAAGATCAAGGTATTGAGGTCGGATAATGGGGAGAGTACACCTCCAATGACTTCAAGGATTTATATAAGGTGGCATGGATCAAGAGGGAGTTGACAATCTCATACAATCCTCATCAGAATGGGGTTGCAGAGAGAAAGAACCAATCCATCATCGGTTTTTCCAGAGCTATGATACATGACCATGAGTTTCCTATGTTTCTTTGGGTAGAGTCATGTAACACATCAATATATGTGAAGAATAAGAGTCCTCATAGGATATTGGGGGAAAAGACTCCAGAGGAGGCATTCTCAGGAGTGAAGCCAAAGATTGGTCATTTGAGGATATTTGGTTGTCCAATCTACATATGTGTGACTATGGAGAAGAGGATACATATGGATCCTTCAAGACATAAGGGTATATTTTTGGGGTAAAGTGAGACCTCAAAGGATTACAAGATCTTCATTCCAACATAGAGGAAGAAAGTTGTGAGTAGAGATGTTAAGTTAGAGGAGAACTTGGAATATAAGATATCTCAAGGGTCACCAGCAGTGACATTGGGCAAGGAGAAGCAAGCTTTGAAGGATGAGCACCAATCAACAATTCATACTTCAAGTGAGGATGAGGAGTTATCCCCTTCCAATCTTTTAAAGAGATCCAAGTGGCTATTACAAACATTGAAGGATGTTGGTAAGTTTCCTAGGAGTGCAGTCAAAGAGTGCATAATCCAAAGAAGTTTCCGAACTATATGGCACTTATGAGTAGAATCATTGATGTTGAGCCTTCTAATTTTGAGGAAGAAACATATCGACAGGTTGGGTGTGATTCCATGGTAGAGGAGTACACCTTTATTATGAGGAATGATTTTTGGGACATAGTGTCAAGATCGGAGGGGAAGTCAATTGTGAGTTCCAACTGGCTCCACAAGATCAAGCATGTTGCAGATGGTAGTGTCAATAAGTTCAAGGTGAGGTCTATGGAGAGAGGGTTCTCCCAGAAAGAGGGAGTGGACTACAAGGACACATTTTCTCCAGTCTCTAGGTATGCTTCTATTTGAGTTGTTATTTCTATTACTTCAGTTATAAGGTGGAGGATTAACCAAATGGATGTGAAAACATATTTCCTCAACGAGATCATTGAGGAGGAAGTATACATAGAGAAACCTTAGGGATTTGAGGTAAATGGGAGGGAGTATCATGTGTGTTGGCTTAATAAATCCTTGTACAAACTCAAATAATCATTCTGGGCATGGTATTCCAGGATTGATGGATACTTGCAGACTATGGGATTTACCAAGAGTGAGGTAGATCCAAACATGTACTTTATAATTGTTGGGGTAGATCCACTCATCTTGGTTCTGTATGTTGATGATTTATTTATCACATGTGAAGAGGAGATTTTTGCAAGGGGGAAAGCAGATTCATCTAGTGAATTCAAGATGAAGGGCATTGGCTTGATGCATTATTTCTTGGGGTTATAGATATGTCATGTATCGGGAGAGATGTTCCTTGGTCAAGCAAAGTATGCAATTGATATCTTGAGGAGATTCAAATGGAGGATTGTAAACTAATGGCTACACCTGTTATTACCAATATGAATAATGTGGTGACTTCATATTGAGAGTTTGTGGATCCCAAGATATATAGGCAATTGATAGGGTCCTTGATGTATTTGGTAAACACCGGGACAAATATTTGTTTTGTTCTGAACACCTTGAGTCATCTCATGGTGTAGTTGAGGCAGCTGCATTGGATCACAACAAAACATGTGCTCAGATACTTAAGAGGTATAGTGGAGTATGGATTGAGATATCTTGGAGGAGATGGAGTGGAGTTGTAGGGATATACAGGTTAATATTGGGCAGGGAGTGCAATAGAAAGAAAGATCACCTCGGGATGCTTCTTCATCTTGAGATCAACAATGATTACTTTGTTTAGTATGAAGAAAAATTTTGTAGCACTCAGTTCAACAAAGCCATAGTATATGGAAATGAGTATGGCTAGCTATGAAGCCATTTGGCTATGCAAAATTCTTATAGGTTTATTTGATCAGGAGATGGATCCTATGGTGATATATTGTGATAATAAGAGTTGTATCAAAATCTCATAGAATCAAGTATTCCATGACAGGTCCAAGCATATTAAGATAAGATACCACTTCATCCAAGATAGGATTCAGAAGGGAGCAGTCAAGCTTCAATATATTTCCACAGATGTGCAGGTTGCAAATATTCTGACCAAACCCTTGGAGAAAGGGGAGTTTTTGTTCTTCATAGATAGACTTGGAGCGATGTATAATACCTTCCTCGCTAAGAGGGAGTGTTGATGCATGGTAGCATCAGACAAGTATTTATGCATCTTTCTATGTGTCTAGACGTGTGGAAATCGTCCAAATCCTTCTATCTTAGAATTCACTTTAATTAAATGACTTATTAAAGTAAATTGATTTTATTAACTAATTGTTTGAATTATTTGAGTTATTTAAGGAAATGTTAAAATATAGCATTTAATTTTATGCATTGATCTCAAGTGAGGTGATAAGTAATCTCAACCATCAATCACTTTGAAGATTAGGGTTACGTTATAACTCAAGGTTATAAAAGCAAGTCTAGGGAAAAGTATAAGACATTTGACGAGACTTGTGCGGAGAGAGTCGACACAAAGAGGGTTGGATCATGTAGGATTGTGATTCAAGGAGATCTTTGATAGGTGGAGAAGTAACTCCATCTAGAGATCAGGTCAAGGATAAGAGAGAACATACACAACCGCAAGTGGGTTTCATTCAAGCGAAGCCACATGAAAGGGTTGTGCCATACAAATATTTTCATATAGTATTTTCATATGTGTACACAAGTGCCAATGGAGACAAGTGCGTATACATGAGTGTGCATAAGGGACAATTGCATATACTTAAAAAAGAGTGTAGTTCTGGGTCATACAACAGAACAAACTTTGTCAGGTTTGTCTGTAGTTCTATTTATCTTAGTGGGCCATTATCCCTATTATGGGAGCCCGATTTTAGCATAATAAAATCATTCTCGACACTGTTTTTCCCTATAGAGTTTTTCCAGGGGTATCTACTAAAAAAATTGGTTTTATTTGTGCATGATTTGGTTTCCATTTTTACTTCCACTATCTTTTTTTGAGTTGAATATTTTAGCAATATATTTTTGTTTTGTGAGATGCTAATCTGATTTGTAGTAAGGAAATCACTAGATAACAAGATACCTAGGTATTGGAGTAAGGGGTTTTCAACAGAATCGATGATCTTCTTACATAGTCTCCTATTATCAAAACTCAACCTCTCATTTTCTTCTTGAAGATTTTGACTTTGAGTTTTCAATAGCTAATTTTCTCCCTTTATATGTCTATCCAAAATCATGAACTCTTGTAATTCTTTCTTCAATTTCTTATTTTATCGCTTTTTCTTCTACAATTTAATGATTGTTGTATTATCAACATATTTTGTGGATATTACCTATGTATTGGTGTAATGTACCCATCCACCAAGTTGGGCCACACTACCGCAAATCACTCTCCAAGAATTCTCTGAAACTAACTTGTAACATACCTGATACAAAAAATACCAAAATTGTCTTTCCAAATATTGATATGAAACATACCCATTGCCCAAGTACTTCCAGATTCATCCTCTTAGACTGATTATGAAATCAAGAAACATCGATTCAACACATGTTATTAACAAGAACATGGTAAACCATCCAAGAAAAGAACAACATGCCATGCACACCAAATAACCAACAAGCATGCACACAAAAATACATCTCAAAGATAGATAAATACAAAGCGGAATATACATTATACATAAAACACAGAGAGCACTTATCTTTTCCAATAAATATTCACCAACTAGTTGTCGACCAAGGATGTTCCTCGCAACTATAGACATTGTTTTTCATTCACTCTCAACAATAGTGTCACCTCGAAACCATGGCTATGAATCCACAAGGACAGGTCCTAATCCAAATCTAAAAACACATCATTTAGCTAACAAGCTCTTATGTTTTCTAAACCACACAACAATCCTAATTACTAGCTCTCTTCCCCTCCATCTTGCACAACCCAAATAAATGAACCCATTTCTCTGCCATGTAGTCTCTCAGACTATTCCATTTCTCTCTAGGGCTCCAGTGCTACTGATCAGGAAATATCCATGCTGGAAACTCCAAGGATTCTCAAATGTAAGCAATTCTTTCAAAACTACCATCAATCTCATGCACACATGCATCCATTCCCTCCTGGAATGATTAGTAATTCCTCACAACCATCTAGAAATGGCTCTCTACCTCCATCCATTTTTTTCCATGCCCATACCAAGAGCACATGAATGATAAATAATGAAGGAGTTCTTAACAATGAATTAAGAACCAAAGGAAAGAGTGTAAGAGTGAACAATGAATGAGAAACCCCCCAAACATCCCAAAAGAGGGGTTTATATAATTACTTGAACCAAGAATCACATGGAATCCCCAAGAAGCTCATGTAACCACTTTTCTCAATTAAAACCAATATGGGTAAATACAATATAATAGAAAGACTTAGCCCCTTTAGATCCATCTCTCATGGAAACATAGCCCCTATCTCTCTTGTCCTTGTTCATCCTGCAACCAACGATGTATTTTACTAATATATATAGAAGTATTACATTTCCTAGGCACTTTGTTCCCTTTTTAACTTTACCGTATCACTAGCCTAAGTCACAATTACATAATACATTCTAGTTCATAGGGGTCAAAACTAGGGGTGTGACACCCCTCTCCCCTTATTTTGGCACTTTCCTCAGTGCACAATGCCATACCGATGTTCTTAATATTAAAAATGTTGGCTCTCGGACCTTTATTCCATAGAGGAAGTCCATCCAAATGCTTATATACATAAGAATTCCATCCTAAAAACATGAATACATAGGAACTTCGGCCCAAAACATGTATAATGATCTTCACAAATTATATTTCTGGCAACAATTCCAACTAGCAAGATCTCCTTCCCTATCAACCTGTACAATCTAAGGAGTGTACCCCCCCCCCGTTCTCTGCTCTATAGTCCTTCTAGTTGTACCACTTCTCTTCAGGGCTTCACTGCACTCAACCATGAAGTTTAAGAGTTGTGGCTCCAAGAACTCTAGATGCAACAAGTCTACTGGACTTTCTTCGTTCCATGCCTTTGTGATTGAGCTTGATTTCCTCCTGGTGCTCTTCTTCTCTAGCTTCTAGCTTCAATAGCCAACGTCTCATTTGTATTACACACATATAGTCATCATGAGATATCATTATAACAATTTTACTGATTAAATGTCAAATATGTTTTATACAAGAAAACAAAATTTCTCAGGCATGAGCTTCCTTCTCATAATTCATTTGGCTCTTGCAACAATAGATATCAATATTTGTTATGGATTACAAAAGTTCCATGTCCAAGTCCATTCGTCTTGCAATTTTCTCAACCTTCACTCAGCCAAACCAATTGTTAGCATATCATAAAAAAATTTAATTATAAATTTTCAAATATGTTTTATACAAGAAAATAAAATCCCCCAGGAATGTGGTTTTTGCTCATAATGTTTGTCTCTTGCAGTAGCAGGCATTGGTCTTCTTTATGGATTCACATTATTTCCATATCCAAGATTACACTGCCTAGAATTTTCCCAATTTAAACTCAGCCAAACAAATTGTCAGTATCTCATTTACAATATATATTTTCATGGAAACAATTACAAAAATTCTCAAAGCGATCTCATAGTTGTTTTCAGCTACAATTCATTCACTTTCATTAATCCAATTATTAATTGGAATGAACCCATAATTCTCTACACGTGTATTATCAATCATTCTTTTCTTTCTTGTAACATTTTTAGCAACTTAGAAAGTGATCTCATAATTATAACAACAATAATTCAATCACCTTCAAGTAGTATTCATATTAAATATAATGCAGATATAATTCATTATGCATTTTCAGTACCACAAGTTTTTCATAAAGCAACAAATAGTTAGCAATAAAGAAAGCATCGATGTGTCAATACCCATGGCCACATCTACATAATGCATCTCTGCATTGACTACATAATACCACATAACTATGTCATGCACTCCACCACGGTGAGTTGGAAGGTCTGGCCAACACCTCAACACATCATACGAACTATTCCCAGTACTTTTCTGACTATTTGGATACCCTACTCTTCAACCCATACACAACATGAGGAAACATAATTCCTAAGTTCTCTTTAGTGTTGGAAAAGAGGTTACAGTCCAAACATAAGCTATACAAGGGAAACCATTGATCACTCACATAGCGATATACCCCTTCCATATCCAACCATATCATAGTCTCACACATGACTAACTCTATGGGTATTCATTGTTATAGAATGAGTATGTCTCCTGATTTGACCCGATTATGATCCCATAACCAATCATAACACAATATGCAACTAAGAATTTTAACTAAATGCATTCTAGCATCAACAACATTTATATACTCTAGGCCTTTGGCCATTACATATCAATTTAAATCTTGAAAAATTAACTAAGGAAATTCTTACCTTAATTCCCTTCAACATTTATGCATTAAAAGAAACCAAATGCATACATGCATGGTTGTTATCAACCTACTTGAGGCTACCTGATCAATTGGTATTTGTAGAAGCTCGTAGGCTTCCTTTTCCATCATTTTTATCATCAATTCTACCACCCTCATGGGTCTTCATATAGATGGAAGTCATAAGCAGTAGCAACATCCACATCTTTAACCATGCTATATCATTTTTTCTGAATACATAATACATCATTAGTCATACTCAATTTTCATAACATCATTATTGTATGTATATAACAACATACTATTTTATGTCCATGAGCATGTCATATGCATATCTAAGCATGTACATATGCACAAATGCACATCCATATGCACCAAGCATTCACTGTTAGCATTCCTACTAATGCATATGCATTCTAACTTCATTGTATGCATCATGCACTCTAGTCCATTTCTGTTTCATTTCACTTATTTATTTATTTTTGTTGTATTTGGTTGTCCTTGAATTTCTTCAGATCCCTGTTTCCTTGTGTGCTCCCATTCTACTCACCTGCGCTATTGTTCCCTGGTATGATAACTTGCCATCCAAGTTCCACTTGGCAATTCTGCAATCCAACTAATGTGTTCTATTTGAAACAAATTTTGTTAGGCAGTCATACCCAAACTTTACCTTTATGAAACATTCCATCACCTTGGAAGGAGACATCTCACAATATTTCATCATTCTAATACCACAACATCCTTGAATCAACTTAACCATAATCATTCTACATCCCTGCTATTACTTCTAGTTGTCCATTGGATTTCCCAATTTTTGGAAAAAATTCTCTTCACTTTATTTAACAATTCTGTGTGAAGTCATACCTTTCCCACTCAAGACCATCCCCAATGGAAGTCTATTTTCATTCAATGGCACTTTTCAAATGAAGTAATCTTCATTAATATATCCTTGATTTCTTTGCATTATGTCTTTCTTCCATTGTGAACTCTAGTATCATAAGTGGCTTTCTTTCTCTAACTAATTTTAGACAAGGTATCTAAGTCTTAGCTATAAAATCATTCCCATGCACTCATTCACTTGGAACATAGAGATGATTCACACCTCACCTCCTAAGCTCTTTGTTTTCTTTCACATCAAGCTTGCAACTATCTACACATCTCTACCTTCAAGTATATGGAGTCTTACTTTTCCTTTCTATGCCCATTAATATTCATCCACTAGCTTCATGTCCTATGTGAGGATTCTATTTTTTGTTCCTGCAATTCATTCAGACTCTATAACATTTGACTAATAATTCTTTTGTTCCATTCTTCTTGAGTTCTTTATTCATTTTTCATTACTTTCCCTATAGCTCTTCATTGCCTCAACCAACTTATACAAGTTATGCCATGCTTCCATGACTTTGATATCCAATCCTAGGCTTGAATTTATCTGATTATACCTTTAATTCTGGAAAATGTGCAAGCAACCATTTTTGTTAGAATTATGCATATTATAAAACAATTGTCAATTAATGCTACAGGTCCTTTTTCTGCTCATTTCACGAAGAATTATATCACATTTATCCCAATTATACTAATTCCAAGTTATTCTCCTCTAAATAAAATTTCCAATGACTATTCTTATGCCTCAATCTGATCATTAAGATGAAGGTTATGGCTTCCTGAAAAATCCATTTTCACCCAATTTGTGCATTTTTTCAACTGGTGTAATTTTATTGAAAAACCAACTTCTATCAATTGCAGAAGAAAATATGTTAGGAACTAGAGAAAATTTAGTGTGAGAAATAGATAAAAATAATGATAGGGAATTCATAAAAACTCTCATATTTTCAATTTGATGTTCCAGTGCAAAACTGTAACAATTTGGAAATGACAACTTTGTTATTTTTCATCCCTTTTCCAGACTTTGAATCTTTATCAAAACTGGTTATCTCTCAATCTGTGCACTTCTAGAAAAATTTCACTCAACCAAAGTTGCTTGAATTAATGATTATATAAAATGTTGAGTACATAACATTTTCCATTTTTGTGATCTGGTGTCACTTTTCTTCATCTTAAAATATCAAAAATACCTAAAAAGTGGCCCAAAATAGTGGATTTTGGCCTATTTCATTATTCCCATTCCAATACCTATATATTTTATTCAGTTCCTTCATGGGTTATGTCCATGTCTACTTTCTGGGCTCTCTTCAATAGTTTTATCTTAATTTGGATCTCTGACAATGATATCGACCCAAATTTATAAAAAAAGTTATTTCACAATTTATAAAAAAATCCAAGAAACAAACAATGGCCCTCTCTGGCCCTTTTGTAGATCTCCTCTATGCAGACAAAACCCATATTTTTCATCTCAATTCGACTTAATATTCTCTAGTTATGGCCAAAATAAGAAAATGTCTCTAGACTAATTTTTTTGTTTTTTGAAACAGATGGACAGTCTTGCCTATGTGGCAATTTGCACAATCGATCTCAAATCAGAAGAGATCTAAACCATTGATTTGTTGATACTTACAAAATAGTCGACTTGACCATCGAATCTTCTCCTTAGCAGTTGATTGCAACACATTTCTGAACCAACCGACCCAACCGTCAGTCATCGATTTTCGACAATTCCATTGGGAAATGAAACACTCTCCATTTCAGCCAACCCAACCATTAAAAATCGGCTTTCAGCCATTCCTGTTGACTATAAAAAACACTCCTCTAATTATGCTGACTTGACCATCGGCCATCGGCCACTTCTGTTGGCTAACGTGGAAACTGATGATGTCAGATGACACATGGATGTTGATGTGGCATGACACGTAGAATTATAACATGTCATTATGGATAACATGGCTTGATGGGTGGATGTTGATATGGCATGACACGTCATTACCCTCTTTCCTTCATCGAACATCAATCATTTCTCTTGGATGATCTAAGACTTCATCAACTCAGTCGACGCCCGACCATCATCCAATTGACCATTTTCTCTTTCTCTTACCTAATCAAAACAATTTGCTAAATCGATCGACCCGACCACCCCACTAAATCGACCGACACCCAACCATCGACCCACTGACCCATCAACCATTTCCCTTGGACGACTAAGAATACTTCAACAATCTGACCGACCTGATCGTCGGTCCATTAGCTCGTCGACAATTACCCTTGGACAATTAAAAATACTTCACCAATCTGGCCAACCCAATTGTTAACCTATTGACTCGTTGGCCATTTCCCTTAGACAACTAAAAATACTTCGTCAATCCGACTGACCTGATCATCGGCCCGTCGACCATTTCTTTTGGCCAACTCTAACACTTAGAAAATTTTCAACCAAATTCCCTACAAATATGGACCGTCGATCTACTCCAACCTCCTAAAGGACGAAATGAATCTATATCGTCGATCTGATCCATTTTCCAAACCCCTGAAAATGAATATTGGTCGTTGATCTAATAGCTTTGCCAAAATTTGAAAACATTAAATTTTTTTAAATTTTTTAAGGATGAATCTTGGTCGTTGATCTCGATATCGAACACAAACTCAACCAGCGATTCATCAAAATTTTCCCAGTGCTACAACATGTTGAATAAAATATTGTCATTGATGTCAAAGGTTAGTAAGTGATCAAATAAAAATGTGACTGTAATAAATACAAAAGTGAAAAAGTTAAGAGGAAACATAGTTTACGTGTTGAATACAATATTGGCATTGATGTCAAAGGTTAGTAAGTGATCAAATACAAATGTGAATTTAATAAATACAAAAGTGGAAAATTTAAGAGGAAATAGAGTTTACATAAAAGTGGAGTAAAAATGAAAGTGGATTAAAGAAAAAGATAAAAGTGAATTTTCAAACCATGGTGGTATTTACCCATGGTAAGGTAAAAAGTGAATAAAAAATTAAAAAAGAGGGCAAAATCAATTATTATTTAATAAAATTCATGACATTTCAAAAAGAACATGACTTTTCATATTAAGCTTATGGAAGAGTATAAATAAAGAAGAGGGTTATGAGAAAAATGAATATGTGGGTGAAAATGTAATATTCATATGCATATCATTTGAGGTGTGATGATAAAACATCATTGAATGATTGGAAATTATATATTGGTGAAGATCAGATCTGGTGTTCAAGAAAATAGATTCGGTAAAATAGAAAGGAGGGAGTATAGATATGAGGAAAAATAAGAAGAAGTAGCAAGCACAGTGCAGAAGAAGCAAAAGTAGAAGATCTTTTAAAGCAAGAATGAAAGTAGAAGATCTGATAAAGGCATAGAGAAATCATAAATAGCAAGCATAGAGCAGATCCAATGAAAGAAGAAGTAAAGAATGCAGAGAAAAGTTTGTGAAGACCTAAGAAAAAAACAGGATTGGTGTCTTCTATAGGTCGGTACCTAGAAACAACAAAGACTGGGATCGATGTCTCATGTAGGTCCGAACCTACAAAAAGAAAAAGGGAATTGATGTCTCCTATAGGTCGGTGCCTACAAACAAAAGAAGGGGAATGGTGTCTCTTATACGTCAATGCCTACGAAAAACAGTCGGAATTGGTTTCTACAGTAGGTTGGTGCCTACAACTTTGTAACCATATGTTGGTGCCTACAACTTTGTAACCATAGGTTGGTGCCTACAAATTAATAAAAATGAGATTTTTTTGTTTTCTCCCGAAAGGGTTTGCATGTTAAATATTGTGTCTTCTGGTTATTGTATTTATGTCATTTCTTCCTTATGTTCATGATGGTTTATGAATTTTAAAAGAAAGAGATAGCCTTATACCGATTCCCCCCTCCCCTCTCAGCATAAGTGTGTGCTCAACAATTGGTATAAGAGTGGGTTCCTTCTTAAACAGTCTAACCATTAGAAGGTTGACCTCGGGAGAACACATGGCCAGTCAGGAAGGTTTCTCTACAAACAAGGCTCTGTTGTTTGACGTAACAAACTATGATTTTTGGAGTATAAGGATGAAGACATATCTAATGGCCCTTGGTTTTTATATTTGACAATTGGTCGTGACTAGTTATATAGCCCCAACAAATCCACCAAAAGATATAGCCAGGAAAAAGGATAGTGAAAATAATGAAAAATCCATGAATGCCATATTGTGCGAACTATCAAAATCATATTTTTTTAAAGTAATGGATTGCAAATCAGTGATAGAAATCCGGGACAAACTTCAAACAATCCATGAAGGTAATGACAAGGTCAAGAAGGCTAAGCTCCAAACTCATAGAAGATAGTTCGAGAGTCTGAAGATGAAAGGCAAAGAAAAAGTTGCAGCCTATCTCTTCCATGTAGATGAAATTGTCAACACCATCAGAGGACTTGGTGAAACCATTGAAGAATTAATGATTGTGGAAAATTTGTTGAGGTCACTCCCCTTAATATTTGATGCCAAAGTTTCTTCCATTGAAGAAATAAAGGATCTTGATCAATTAACAATGGATTAATTGCATGGGATCCTCATTGCATATGAAATGAGGACTGAAAAGGAAAAACCATAAAAAATGGAAGCAACTTTCAAAGCCTCAAAGAAGACAAAGAACAAAGAACACAAATAAAGCGTTTGTTCCAGCTGTGAATCAGACATAGAGGAAGCAAATTTTTTGAGAAAACTCAAAGAGGGATCTAGAAAATACAAAGGTAAGTTGCACTTTAAATTCTTTAAGTGTGGAAAAGTGGGACATTTTGTTGCTAAGTGTATGTTGAGCACTTAACACACCCTAAAAAACCTATGTCAATTTTTCACTTTTTGGGTACCACTTAATCTTTGCACTATCTGAATTTGATTTTTCTTTGAGAAATGTTTTGTCTTTGCTTGTTCTCTTAACTCTCATTAAGATATTCAATTTTGTCTAACTTTATGAAACCCCATGAATTAAAGAGGATTAACACTTAAATAAGGAATCAACAGCCAAAACACTTCACCCGACGTGCTCAAGATTTGGCATCAGAAGGAATTAAGAAGTGAAAAAAAAATCACTCGGAAAACCTCAATTGTCGAGCGTCGATCTTCATCGGTATTGAAAAAAGGAAGTTTTGTTTCATGACAAGTATCACATATGGACATTGTCGATAGTCGATCCCCTTCGGCATCGGTAAAAGGAGAAGGGAGTAAACTTTAAAGAAGAAAGAAACGATATTGCCGATAGCCGATACCTGACACACTTGTCGGAATCGGAGGAGATTGAATCACGACGAACATTCTAACCATGCTAAAGAGTTTTCCCCGACAACCAATTCTTGAAGAATTTCGACATCGGGAGTTTTCAAGCAAGCTAATCTGAAGAAAAAAATAGGTTTATCCCCGATCGTCGACCCCCGATACCTTTTCGGCATCGGCGAGCTCGACTTTATTTTAGAATGCACAACTTGAAGAAAGTCTCGAATCCAACTAATACACATGGATTAAGTCACCTGTCTTCAACGCCACGTGTATTTTCACGACTGGAGAACCGTACGGTCTAGTTTTACCGAGAGTCATTCTTGGTTTCCTAGGTCCAAGTCACACCCCCGAGTCGGTTTTCCCACGTCAGCATTGTATGATGAAATTGATCGGCATCAGAGGTTTTTTGCAGAAAGATATCAATGAAAACATTCATGACGCTTCCCCAATCCCCGATCTACCCACTAATAAAGTGACACGATGGGACGGTTTAGCGCTAGATACGTTTATATTCTGAGCATTTAAGGGACTAATTAATTCCAAATCCTGCATTAGTTGTTGCTTCGTGTGCGAATCAAAATGACCATTTGAAATTATCGATAGACCACATCACCCTCCGCGCCTCCACCATCAACCCACGATTAATTCAAGTTGCAGATATTCAGCAGCAAATTGGATTGAATTCCACTCATCACCCGAATTAAATGGTTGATCTGACACAATAGCTTCTTCCCTGGTTTAAATTCTCTTGTGCCATTGTAAATGAAACTATTCTACACGCAAAGGAGTTTTAGAGCATCCGGAGAAGCGAAACGAGAAATTAAAAAGTTGTAGAGATCCCGTGAGTATCAAATAACCAGTTTTAGCAAGCTTTACAGGTATGTACCAGTTTGTGGATTTTCATGCTTACACTTCATATATATATATATTACCGAGTGTTGCTCTATACGCAGTCTCTAAAAGATTTATTTCAATTGCAGGAACAATGTCGCCAAGGAAGCCGACCACTAGGCGATCACTGAGGGTGCCGAAGCTGAAGGAGCCAGTTATAGGCAAAGGTTCCTCTCCAGGGGTAGCAAAATAGTTGGAATACACTTCGAGGATGGAACTAGTCATTAAGACATCTACAAAGAAGGTTTTTATTCAACCGCCTACCTTTGGGGACACAGAGGCAAACAAAGGGACCAAGACGACACTCCCACATTGGGGAGAACTCTTCAAAAAGATCAGTTGGGTGGAATTCCTAGAGTACATCCCACACAATGACCTAGATGTGAGAGCGCTTGACGACCAGGTATTCCTGAATATTCTATGGTCATACCTACACATGGTAGCAAGCAGAACCCCTTTATTTCCCTATATAGAACTTCTGCAGTGGCTCATTGACCACATAGACATGCAAAAGTGTTTAATCAATGATGACAGTGGTGGATGTGTTAGGTTCTTCCTCCTGGTAGAGGTCCAGAAGTATTACAAGCTGAGAGACCCTGAGGAGCGACTAAACACAGATTTTGCCGTAAAATTATACGAGTGCCATGACACTAACCGAGTAATGGCCTCATGGTGGAGAGAAGATAAGAAATACACCAACTGAACCTCTGGTTGGTACCAGACAACCAACTTAAGGGAGCCATACATCTACCTGATGGCTCCCATCTACCAGTTTTATGGGGAGAAAGAGTGCTCCAGATTTTTAGAGGCATGGATGCCTCTAGCTTACACAGTGGCCATTTTAGGGAGTGGCTTCAACTAGGGAGCCATCACTTCCAAGCAGTTGAGCATCTACATACAACAAGCTCAGACGCCAAAAGAAGGAGAGACCCCAACCTTCTACATGGATTCGTATTTACTGGATGTCATGTGTGCCAGAAACGTCTTTGCCGACATGAACCTGAGCCAGCAAATTGCAGAACTCCCGGTCCACGTATATTTTATCATCTTATGGGAGAAAAGGTACAAAAAATCCTACTCTCTTATCTGCGATGAATTCATTGCAAGTATTTACTTTATTCTTTTCAAGAAAGAATGCCCGAGACTATCAGTTACGACCAAAAAGATGATATCAAAGGTCAGCCACTGGTATCTTGATGAGCGCGATACCTACATTAGAGTGTTCGAAGCCATCAGAGCACCTCATCTCCTACCTGTACATGTCCCTGACCGGATTGTAGTGGGGTAGATATGCTACCAGACCATCTTGCAAGGTTACAACTCCACTCTAGTCAAGGACAAGAAAAGGGAATTCATACCTTATGGTTTCCATGTAGGATTCTACATGGTGAAGGACACCACTTAGGCCAAGCAAGGAGGACTAAGACAATTGGAGTTCAGATTCCAGACCAGTCAATTCTGCAAACATGACCTGAAGGGTCTGATCTTGAAACATGCCTTTCAAGTGTCGTCCTGCTGGCCATACCCCCACGACAAGTTTGAAGATGAATTCTTCACAGAAAATTCGCAGGACTGGGACGAAGTGGTGGCAAGGATGGTCAATCCCAAAATGAATAGATTCAAATCCATGAGCTTGGATGAATAGGTGACGATCCTAGAACAATCATCTCAAGGGGACCTCAGGGCCAGAGAAGAAATGATAGCAGTCGAAGCAGTAGAAGCCCCCCTGGCAGCCCCGGTGCAAGCTAAAGGTTTCCCCATGACTCAAGATGCGGGGGAGAGGGGGTTACACATCATAGAACAGACACAGTAGATAATTGATCAGCTGTAAGATGACCCAAACCTCATAGGTATGACAAGGCTCCCTATTGATAACCTGGATGAAAGCTAAATAGGCCCAAGAAGCCCTGAACTGATAGACGTCGATGAAATCATTGGGTTAGACAACCCTGAATTCACAACACCATCAGTTGGATAGTCGATAGGTGTTTCGACTCAGCCAGAGACAGTCAGAACATCTGGGAGAGAAAGTGTGCCAAACCCCCTAAGTGAATTGATAAAAATCTATGACGATGATGAGAGCCCGAAGGTATCCCTTGTGACCCCTGTACATATCGAAGAGGAAAAGGAGCCAGAGAAGACGTCTTCCCTAGTTCCCGATGCTCAAATTCAAGGGCTTCCAAAGAATGAACAAGAGGTCGAGAGTGTCTTGGACACTAAGTTTCCCAATGCACTAGAGACCCAAGCAGATAATCCGAAAGACGAGTCAAATTCAGGTGAGCAAAAGGAAGAAGCTCCACAGCAGGAAATCAACATCTCATCAGTCAAGGGTCAAGTAAGTACTGAGCCTACCCCCGATGCCTCAATTTCAATCGGTACTAAACTCTCCGATGAGTGACAGACAACAATCAGGCCTTCAGAACATAGGGAGGAAGTTCAAGAACCAAGTCTTGAACAAGTACATACCATTGGGAGTCTGGGGAATGCACTCACTTGGGGAGATCACCAAATCCCCAAACCCATGGATGAAGTAGCCGACATACATGCCATTTCTTATGACTGGAAAAGGAAATCTATCATCCAGAGAACCACCAACAAGAGGAGGATCACTTTAGATCGCTCCATCCTCATCACTACGGAAGAAAATTTGATCAACACATAACATGCTAAGACATCTGAACCGATCGGTGTAGGGATGGCAATCACAAATGCCACCTTGGACCGAGCTAGAAGAGATGAAGAGGAGCTAGCCACTGCCCTGAAGGAATTGCAACATTTGCGCGACTTGGTGAAATACTATCAGGACACCACACAAGCCACGATGTTCCTAAGGAGTGAATTCCAGGAGGCCTACAACAAATTTACAGATGAGTGACACCTGTTCACTGCAAGGATAGTTGAGCTCCAGGAAGACACCCTAATGGCACTTGCGATGTGAAAAGATATGGAGAGTTCGTACGAGAAATCACAACAAGTTATAGAGAGGGTCGACTATATCAGTGTGGTCTAATAGGGCCGAGATACAAAAGAGCATGACATTCAGGTGTTAAAAGAGAGAAGCCTTGATTGCATAAAGAAATCACCCGAGTATTGGGAAAAAATGGCTCAGGAACCTCATCAGAAAATCCAATAAAAATGGGCCAAGTGCGATAAAATTTGGATCAATATCAATCGGGTAATTAAATACATCGGCTCCCGAGTTTGGTACACTTGACGACTTTGTCGACTTGCGCGACATAGTCCAAATTCACATCGAACAAGACTCATCCTAGGTCAAGGAAATAGAAAAGGTAACAGATATGGTGCCAGTTCAGGTGCGACAGTTCATGGATGATCTGAAAATAGGGGGCTGACTTGTTTTTCTATGCAATCACCCTCTACTCCATTAAAATAAACTTTTCAGGACCTTGCTCAATGTCTTAGTTATGCAAGAGGTTTTATGTGTCAAGTTCATGCTTCTTTTAAATGTTTATGTGTGAGGTCTTTGTAAAGTTAAATATGTGTTTTAAATAAATACACAACAAAAATATCTTGCAACAAATATAACTAGAAAACCCACAACAGTAACAAGATGATAAAGGAGTTCACCCCCAACTGGGCTACATCTCCTTGAGCCTCCATCAATGGACTAGGTTCTCTGGGATTAGTTTGTCAAATATTCTTTTACAAGCTGCTGCTCAACTCCAATGGATTTACTAACTGTACCATTGGGTTCATAATACATAAAAACCCCAAAAATGACTAATAGAACTCTGAAAACAGACCATGGCTCATCCGGGCATGACCTCTTCTACATGTGGCCTTGAGCTTGCTTGAGCTTCCTTGTGGAAAAAACGCTTGTAAAAGTCCTCAAATTCCTCTGAAACATATCCCAATGTGTTTAGAGCATAACAATTAGCCAAAAATGACTATTCAGTCACAGAAAACAGACTTGGGCTCATCTGAGCATGGCCTCCATCAATGGAGGCCCTAAGCTCCCTGGAGCTCCAAGAAACTTCAATGTTGTAATACCTACAAAAGAAGTCTCCAAATGCCTTTGAAAACTGTACCAATGGATTCAAAACATCCAAAAACCCCTAGTTGGGCTTTTTCGACACCTCATTTGGCCAAAAAATGAAGAAGTTAGGCCTCCTGCCATTTTCCTCCTTCAAGCTTACTGTCTCTGGTTCGCCAAAACACACCTATGTGTGAGTAACCTGGCTTCTGGGCGTTTCCCGTGCCTAAATCTAGTACATGCGTAGTTCCCGTGAAATGCATAAAATTGTAGAACAGTTAGGAAACCTAGCCCCCAAACAACGGAGGTGTTGGGCACATGGGGAGGCCATGTGGCCATGTCCCAATGCTAAATTAGGGGCTCATTGTAAGAGTTAATGACAGCGTGACAAGTGGAAAGAGCATGGATGTGCCAAGTGTCAGGTGAATGGGGTTGGGCTAACCATTTGAAAATGTGCGCGCGAATGTGTGGAGTCGGGTCATATGGATAGGCACCCAAAACCGAGGGCTGGGGCTAAGCCCCAGCCCGGACCCCACGCCCAAACTCACTATAGTGTTAATTTAAATAAATTTAAACACATATATCCAACAAGGAACACCGTGTGGCATGTCGATCGAGCGACCATTGCCAAAGTGCTTGGTCTGTGGTGGGCTCTGGGGTTCGATCCCAACGGACTCCATAAACTTTTAAACAAACAACCAAATTATGGTGCCACGTGGCAGCCCATGCCTGGGCCACGTGGCACCACTCCATTTACCAACTAAATGCCACGTTTCGAAACATGATTCATCCACATCTGCCAACAAATGATTGCCACATCATCAACTCCCATATCAGAGTATGGTCATTCCATGTCATCTGTACGACCCCTGCCACGTCAGTTGTACAGATTGTACAGACTGTACAGTCAGCATTTTTTTTCCCTGTTTGGCAAATTGAACAAATCACGATATCTCACTCATCCAATGTCCATTTGAGCCCGTTCAAAGTGCGTTGGGTTCGTGACAACGAGGCCTATGCACTTGTTTTTTTTTAGCTGATTCTGAACACTTTGATGTTTGGGCTAAATTTTGACCCCTGGTCCAGATTCTGATCACACCTTCCCACTGAAAGGATTTTGGACCCACAAAAGCTGATGATTATCTGTCTGAGCTTCAATTCTCTTATGCTTCCAAGTTCTATCAACTGATTCTACTTGAAAAAGTCTTTTTTGACAATCACCTAGATACCTTGACATGCCTTGCACTGCAACTGGCTATGTCCCTCAACCAATGTCCTCTGGCTGCTTCTTACCCATTGTTCTCCTTGTGCTTGGAAGACTGATAGCCTTCCCACTGATAATCAAGTCCCTCTTGTGAACTCTTTGGTGTCAACTCAATTCTCTCTACAATGGTTGCAAAAACTTTCCTGCGACATCTTGTCACAAACCAAGAAAACCATCAATCTTGAAAACAAATTTATACAAGACTGAAAATGATGCCAACGAAGTCTTTTTTCTCTTCAAACAAATGGTCGCATCTTGTACTTCATCAAAGCACATGGCATTTTCTTGCATCTTGGTGTACTCAAAATCGACTTACAAGCCAACAAACACCATCGACTAAACAGAAGTCGAAAAACATGATCGACACAACATAGTCGTCAAAACAAAATCGACACAAGTCGAGACTCATTTGAAACATATCGACATTCCCAACGACAAGTCAACATTCATGATACACAACCATGTGACAATCATGAGTCACTCATAATGAACTATCACCAAGTTCATTGTTTACACATACAAAATCTCATGCATGTGCATAGCTCTTCAACTCTCCTTCAAGTACAAACATAAGTACATAAACCCCAAAACATGTAGGTACATAAGAGCTGAAAATGAAAAAGCTATAAATGGATGCAACAAGTGAGTATCATACCCCTCTTTTACATCCTCCTGGCGAAGTTGTGCAACAACAAGAATGCCTTCAAATGAATTGCATTCACATGCAAACTTGCATCATACAAGTTGTGATAAATCGCTGCAACTTCGCATAATTTCAATAGAAATGGATACATAAGGCTGAAAAGTGCATCTCCAAACAGAAAAATGCAAGCCTTACTTGTTCAATAAATCTAACCATTTCTTACCAAGCCAATTCAATGGTGACTTTTTCTGCTGAAAATCGTCTTCTTGTGAATCATCTTGACTCACATCAATGATGGAATCTCCTCTTCCATTCTTGCCAGTCTCTTTATCCATCTGCTTCTTGTGTTGTGGATGAGTGGTTGGATGCAATGTCCAACATTGGTTAATGAGATGACCCCTCTTCTGGCAGTGAGTGCAAATCTTTTGCATCCTCTTTTCAAGTTGCCTTTGCTTGGAAAGTTTCCTGAAAGTGGTCAATCTTTTCCAACATTTTGAAACATGATGGTTATCTAAACCACAATATGTACATGGACTTTTTCTTCCATTTTTACATGAAAATTTACCATGCTTAACATAATCAAAAGCAACTGAGTGATAGGCAGAAATATACCTTGAACATTCACCTTTATCGCCTTCTTGAGGAGGTGAGTTGGAAGAGTTACCAACTCTCTTTCGAAGACCAGCAAAGATGTTCTTGTCTTCATGGCTGTCACAACTCTTTTGTTTCACACATTTGCATTCATTTTGAACACATACTTTGCATGCTTGAGGGATTGAACTTGCAACAAAATTTCTTGAACATTCACCTTTATCGCCTTCTTGAGGAGGTGAGTTGGAAGAGTTACCATCTTTCTTTTGAAGACCAACAAAGATGTTCTTGTCTTCATGGCTGTCACAACTCTTTTGTTTCACACATTTGCATTCATTTTGAACACATACTTTGCATGCTTGAGGGATTGAACTTGCAACAAAAGTTCTTGAGCATTCACCTTTATCGCCTTCTTGAGGAGGTGAGTTGGAAGATTTACCAGCTCTCTTTTGAAGACAAACAAAGATGTTCTTGTCTTCATGGCTGTCACAACTCTCTTGTTTCACACATTTTCATTCATATTGAACACATACTTTGCATGCTTGAGGGATTGAACTTGCAACAAAAGTTGTTCTTGGAACTGTTTCCCTTGTCTCCT
>JZKD02S1749268.1:57379-91148 GCA_000966675.3 Picea glauca | reverse complement strand
TGAGAAACATTTGCATAACCTGGTGGGTTCTGAGCATTATAGGCCAAGAGATTTGCTAGCCCATAAGGAGGATAAAAAAATTTCCCTTGAGGATGGTAAGGAGTAGATCCTAAAGATGGATACACATTAGACCCAAGAGGAGGATAAGGTTGTGGTCCCGGAGAACTCCAGGTGGTGTTTAGGATTCCGCCTGGATAAGGTTGTCCATATGATATTCTGGAAGGAACAGGGTTTGATACTCCTCCTAGTGGGTTATGATAGGATTTCCCCCCAACATGGGGTTAAATAAAAGTACCTCTTGAAGATACTCCCAAGGATTTTGAAGGGTTCCCAGCAAACGAAGGTTTCCCCATGCCAGCGGTGGATTAACGACTGGGGTATGACTGGCAAACAGAGGTTTCCCTCCAGGCGGAGCATGAAAAGGGGGTTGTCCCTCGGGAGGGGTAGGATTTCCATAGAATGGTAGTCCTCCAGGAGGGAAAGGTTCATTAGATGGTGGTTTTCCTCTAATGGTTGTTTTTGGCTGGTAGGGGTATGCATTCTCAGGTGAAAAGATGTCCCAGCAGGATTGTGTGGAACATGTGGAGCTATAGAGTAAAAGATTGTAAAAATAGGGGTACATATTGAAGTGCCTTGGATATGAGTAGAGGTGATGATTCCAGCATTAGAATGGACTTGTGCTGACGTAACAGTAGGGTTAATGACCTGATATACTGGGTGATTCATGGTTTGACCAGATGGTCCTGTTTCACTAGGAGGGTCAGGAGGATGAAAGGGTTGTCGAAAGGATTCAAAGTTCTCATAGAGATCGCATCCCAATGAAGTCTTCCATACGGAATGAGAAGGTGTGGGATTTGTATCTACTACGGTGCTAGGATGAACAGGGTTCCTACACTCATCACCAAAGGTTGGTTCTGTGGATCCCATATATGTTTCGGTAAAATTTCTCTCCGGTAATCGTGGGACCTCTTCGTCTATGACATTCCTGAGGGAGTCTAAATGAAGAAAAAGTGGTTTGAGAGGGGTTACCAACACAGATGTGGTGTGAGGAGTGGGATTTTCAACTATAACCAAAGAACCTTTTGAGTTATCTAATGGAAGAGCAATAACACTTCCAGCGTCAGATTGATTTTCTACCTCTCCACGATAGTTGTCTTCTAGAGGGTTAGGAGGTAAAGGTTGATAGCCTTTCAGAGGCATCCCTTTCATCCTACATGATCAACGAATACCTTTATCATCTACAACCTCAATTTTGGAGAATAACAGAACACACTGAAAATCTAGGGCCAACTAACAAAAAGAAACAACATTCACTAAAAATCTAGGAATCAACACCAAGCAAACAAGACCTTCTCTCGATGATAGTACTAGTTGGTGATGAAATCCAACGTCACGTGATCAAGTCGAGAAGGGGCTAGGATATGGTGGAATAGTTACAATGGTGACCTTCTTAATGGACTTTCACCTTGGTGCAAGCTTCCACGCAGTAATTGTGGATTTACCCTCCAAGGAGCCCGAGTGAGTTTGACCAATGTTTGTTCAAGGTACAGTGAGACTTCCCTTCACTGTCACCTTTTTTAAGTACCTAAAGATTATGGCAACTAAAGACACCAATTCGTAGTCATTCCATGGGCGGGTACAGTCAATAGTCCATTCTGAACGTATGGGCAAGATAACAAGTCTGAAATCAACCCGAGAGGCTCCCACACATAATCGTGGGTATACCTTCAAGTGACCCCTAATATACAATCCAACCACAACAAAAAGTTGAACCACGTAGGGATAATCTCCATAATTCACCTGAATGTGACCTCGTGTGTAATCCTTGTGTGAAAGGGGGATCCCAGAAAACCTATACGACAATTGAATTTGACTCTCCCTAGCTCAAGATGCTAATGTTTGTTTTGAAAACTTTGGAGAGTTGTACTCATAGCCTAATCCAAAGTGATAATCCTAGTCTAATGTTGGTGGAAGATCCTAAAAATAAAAAATGTTCTAGATAATTTTTTAATTAGCGTTCGTTTTACAGTTATGCTTTACTCAAAGGGTGTATGAAAGTGAAACTGATAGAATGATGACTCGATTCCCAAAAAATGCATAAAAGGTGATAAGAAATCGTTTCTTTTCAATGAATGCCTATTTAAGGGAAAGAGAAAGAGTTGTTTTCACTATTAAACACTAATATGGAATGTCCTCAATCAATTTGTTCTCAATCAAATCCAATGTAATGATAAAGACATTTCAGAAATGCCTTCTAATATGCAAACCAATACCTAAGATGTATCTTTTTTGTTTGTATGCGAATGATGATTAATTCTATGCAAAACTTCCCCGGCCAACTAACCTTTTAGATCAATGATATTTGGACAAGCATAAGCATATTTCATACAAACAACACACTCTCTTGCTATGATTGAAACAAGAAGCAAAAAGAAAACAAAAGATAACACAGAAAAAAAAAAAAAAAAATCACACAAAAGAAATATGTTAAAAAATGACCTCAAAGAACATATTTTTTATGTCCTTCACCACATATTTTTTATGTCCTTCACCACATTTTTCACTCAGTCAGATAAGAGATGACAAAGCAGTGGATTGATTCCAAGTTCTCAATAGAAGAAAAACTCAAAATAAGGAAGAAGGTCAAAAAATCTGAATAGCAAAGTGCTTTTTCCTCAGAAAGTAGAGTGTCAAAGGTCAATGGGAAGATGTATTGAAACACAAAGAAGTTGAGCAAGAGTAAAAGTAGAGATTGGACTTCAGAAAATACAACCCTGGAAGGTTTTTTGCAAAGAAAAAGGTATCGCTCTAGTGTAAGGGGCACTCGAGTGTTATAACACTCTGTGCAAAGCCAACAAGGAGTGTCAGTGCTCTGATAACATAGGTAGGGGAGCGCTGGTGTCTTCAAATCCAGAAAAATGCTCAAAAAACAAAAAAAACTCAGTCAAAATTTGGCATTCACGGTGTATGTGATGGAATAAGGATTCAATCAACACATTCAATCGGACATACGGGATGAACAAGGTCTAAAAAGAACGAAGGGTAAGACAAGGTCTGTGAGGAAAACCAAAACTGAAAGCTTTGATTAATCCCCAGTGGAGTCACCAATTTCTGTTGTAGGAAAATCTCCCTGTGGACAGGTAGATTTCCTCTTGAGAGCTAAACTCTTAACTCTAAGACAGAAAGTGCTTAACATGGACACTGAATTCCTTTTATATCTAATCAAGATGATGAATGAAAAAGAAGGAGGAAGGTATGTACCTTATAAACGACATTTGTCCTTGCAAAGTCCAGGCTGTGCTTCGATATTGAGCCCCTTGATAGATCCTGCAAAACAAACAATGGTACAAAATACTTCCTATTCTATTGAGATTAGCTCAAACATAGATCCATCCACTGTAAGCAAACTTATATGGAACAAGTACAAGTTTGAAAGAAACAGGCCAAGCATTGATTGTATTAATGAGAACAAAATGTTACTTACATCCATAGATGTGAGTGCAACAGCTTCATCAATCTCTCCTTGTCCAAAACCTTGTTTAAACCGTCCACACACAGAATGCTAATGTTCCAAATGACATCTTCCTCATGAGAACATAAGTTCGATGCTTCAAAAATACTTTTCCTTCCTTTCACCATGATAAGGCCTCTCTTATATAGCCTTGGAGAGGCCCAGCCACTTGAGATATCTTTGGGATAAGTTGAGGATTCTCCTCCTTCAGTTATGGATCTTCCCTAAGATCATGGGTTGACCAAGGATTCGAATCCAAATGCCTTCAGAGATTGAAGGGATCTTTTCCTCATTCTTCTCAACAAACCAAATTTCTCCCAGAAAAGGTAGCACTCCCTCAAAAGGGGCACCGGAGCATTATAACTCTCCCATAAAAGGGTGCACAGAGAGTCAGTGCTCCCTGTCAGTGTATAGGGGAGAGCTCCTCTCCAAAAATGTATTTTGAGTGGATTTGTTAGTGGAAAAATGTTTATACACTTTGTTAACCCATTCCTCTACTTTCAAATTAGTTGTTTAAGGTGATTCAAGTGTCCTTCTGATGTCGTTATAGGCATGACATAGACTGTATGGCAGTATTTTTTTTATGACACTTGCGACACTTGTGACCAAAATGAGACACATGTAATATTGATAACGATGACACAAGGCCATTTTTGTAATGAGTAATTTTGATGTGTAACAGTTGGCTACAGAAGCCACAAGAAAATTTAATGAGATTGTTAAGTCAAGTCTCATAGACATGAATGGACTAAATAGCAAGACATATTTAAACATCTTTCCTTTAGGTTCCTATGACTGTCTAATTGGGATGGATTGGTTGGACCAACATCACACTCTCTTAGACTATCACAAAAAATCATTTACTTGACTAGATGATGAAGGGAAACTAAGGAAAGTACAGGAAATTCCCAGGGCAGTAACCATTAGAGAAATTTCAGCATTGTAACTGAAGAAATGTTACAGAAAAGGGTGTCAAATAATTGCAGCTCATTTGGCAGAGACACCTAGAGATAAGGTGCCAAATTTGGAGGATTATGCATTCCTGGAATATTTTGAAGATGTGTTCAAGGAGGTACACGGACTACCCCCAAGGAGAGACATTGATTTCTCTATAAATTTAATGCCTGGAGAAACACCAGTATCAAAGACTCCTTATAGAATGAGAACACCAGAATTGAAGGAGTTTCAAATGCATCTTGAAGAACTTCTGAAGAAGGGGTATATATTCCCAAGTGTGTCACCTTGGGGTGCCCCAGTCTTCTTTGTGAGAAAGAAATATGGAACACTAAGTTTTTTCATTGACTTCAGACAATTGAATAAAGTGACTGTTAAGAACAAGTATATTGTACCAAGGATTGATGACCTCTTTGATCAATTGAAGGATGCACAGATATTTTCAAAGATATATCTCAGATCAGGATACCATCAAGTAAGGATTAAAAAAGAATATATCAGCAAGACCGCGTTCAGGACAAGGTATGGTCATTATGAGTTCACAGTGGTGCCATTTGGGTTGTCAAATGCACCAGCTGGTTTCATGAATATTTGGACAGGTTTGTCACTATCTTTTTGGATGACATTCTTATATATTCTAAGTCAGAGGAAGAGCATGAACATCATTTGAGGATGGTATTGCAAGTATTAAGGGAACATCAGTTGTATGCCAAGTTGATCAAGTTCTCATTTTATCAGAAACAAATTCATTATTTGGGGCATATCATTTCAAAGGATGGGATAGCAGTGGATCCTGAGAAGATAGAGGCCATTAGAGAACGGTCAGTGTTGAAGAATGTGACAAAGGTGAGATCATCCATGGGTCTTGCAGGATACTACCGAATATTTATTAAAGGATTCTCAAAGATTTCACACCCAATCACTTATTTGCAAAGAAAGGGAGTGACTTTTCAGTGGACACTGGATTGCGAGAAGAGTTTCCAACACTTCAAACAATTATTCACAAGTGCTCCAATATTAAGGATCGCAGACCTAGATGAAGACTTCATCATATGCATCGATGCATGTAATGAAGGACTTGGTGGAGTCCTCAGTCAAAATGGGTTTGTCATATGTTATGAATCAAGGAAGTTGAAGGATAATGAAAGAAACTATGCCACTCATGATTTGGAGTTTGCATCCATAGTGCATGTCTTGAGGAAATGGAGACACTACCTCATGGGAAAGAGGTTTGAGCCAAGAATAGACCACAATGATCTGAAATATTTATTTGATAAGCCAAATATAAATGCTAGGAAAAGCAGATGGTTATAATTTCTAAGCGAATATGAATTTGATATAAAGCATATCAAGGGGGAAGAGAATAAAGTGGTTTATGCACTCAGCAAGAAGGTGCATGAATTACATGCTACAAACATTAGCATGTATTAGATTGATATTAAAATAAAAATTCTAGAGGTTTCAAATGAAGATATGCAATATAGAGAATTGGTAGCAATGCTACAGCAAGATAAGATGCCACAAAAGGTGGATAATTATAAGTTGGGAATAGATGGAATATTTTTGCGCAAGAACAAAAATTTTGTTTCAAGTGTCCAAGACTTGAAACGTATGATTTTTCATGAAATGCATAATGCTCCTTATGCAAGGCACCCTAGATATCAAAAAACCATGGCAGTGATCAAGAGCCATTAATTTTGGCGAGGTATGAAGAGACAGATCATTGAATACATCACAAGATGTATGGAATGCCAGAAATTTAAAGCTGAGAATAGGCACCCATCAGGGTTGTTGCAACTTTTACCCATTCCTGAATGGAAGTGGGAAGTGGTGACAATGGATTTTATTACGTAATTTCCTATAACAATTAAGCTACATGATTCGATCATGGTGGTGGTGGAAAAGATTACGAAATATGTCCATTTTATTCCACTGAAAACTACTCACAAGGCAGCAGATGTTGTTGATATTTTTATGAAGGAAGTGGCATGATTGCACATGATTCCTAAAACAATTGTGTCCGACAGAGACCTGAAATTCACTCGAATTTCTGGAAAGGATTCTTTAAAGGATTTGGAATGAATCTTAATTTTAGTACAACTTATCATCCTGAGTCTGATGGACAGACATAGAGGATGAACAAAGTGATAGAAGATATACTGAGAATGTATGTGATGAAAAAACCATTTAAATGGGAAGACTACCTACACTTGGTAGAATTCGCTTACAACAATGGGTATCATGCATCATTGAAGATGAACCCATTTGAAGCACTTTACGGCAAAAAGTGCATTACTATAGTAAGTTGGGATAATCCAGCAGATAGGACAATAGTTGGGCTAGAGTTTCTCAAGGAGATGGAGGACGAAATGATAAAAATTAAGAAGAATTTAAAGGCTACCCAAGACAGATAGAAAATTTATGCTAATAAGAACAGAACCCACAGAGAATTCAAAGTGGGTGATCATGTTTTGCCGAAAGTAAAAGCTAACAGGAGTTCCCTGAAGATGGGAAGCTACGCCAAGTTGTCAACCAGATTTTGTGGGCCATTTAAAATCCTAGAGAGGATTGGTCCAGTTTCTTATATGATTGCATTGCCTGCATCTATGTCTGTTCATAATGTCTTCCATGTATCATTTCTAAATAAATATATACCTGATGCTAATCATGTTATTGATTGGAATGTGATTCAAGTGGAGCAAGAAGGAACTTTTCAAGTGCATTCAGTGCGCATTTTGGACCAGAAAGTCAAACAGTTCTGAAACTGAGCCATAGGGCTTGTAAAGGTTCAATGGACCTGGTATGGTCCTGAGGATGCTACTTGGGAGCATGAGGATGCAATGCAGACAGAATACCCACATATTTTTGAAGATTTTTGAAAACTCTGTTGTATATGGGTGTATGATGCACTAAGGATAGTGCATAAATAAAAGGAAGGGATTGTAATATCCCTCGGTCAAACCCAATTGTAAATGTAATATAAGTGTACTTAAGCTAGTGAGATGTTTTGACATCATTTTTTAATGCACTCCATGTGGCATAGCGTGCGCATGAACTACGCAGTAAAATGATGTAGTATGCACATTCTCGGATACCGCGTGCAATAACCAAAGTGCGCACGGTATGGAGGACAGTGAGCCTCATGTATATGATAAGTGTTATAGGTTGGTGAGCCAGTTATTATAAGTTGGGATACTTATGTTTTGGAATTAGGTCAAAGCGCCTAGATGTTAAAGGCTAGTGCGCCTATTTTGTACATGTCGCATGATTAATATAAAATACATCGTTGTGCACAAACCGACCACAATAAAAGAGATGGGGGACTGAACTTCACCAGTTAGGGAAAGGGAGTGCCAAAACTCAAGGGAATATTATATTAATATTTCCTAAAACATAAAGTATGGATAATTATTTTGTCCTAAGTTATAAAGTTGGCGAAAAGTGGACCAAAGTAACTTCCGATATGACAAGTGTCAAGTTGGGGACATGCATTCGTATCATGGGGAACTTAGCTCATTTGGTCACTTTTCACAGGGATTCTTACCAGCAACTTGACCATTATTCTAACCATCACTTTCACAATGAGTTTCACGGTCATTCCTTCCATCACTCAGTTATCCAACGAATGATTCCATGACCATTTCTACTCACACATTCCATTATCCTTGAGACATCTATTTCACCATATTTGAGCCTGTTCCCATATCCTTTTTCGGTTGGTGTACCTAGTTATCTTGGAGCGGGATTGAAGAAGCGGGTTGTCAGGACCGTGAGCAGTTCTCCGAGTGATAAAATTGTTGGGGATTGATTATCAAAGGTGCTAAACTGTAGCTACAACACTCTGATACTTCTGGTTCGGCCTGTTGTTGAAGCCTTGGAAGGGAAGTGGGGTAGCCGAGGGACTGTTGAGCAGAGAAGGGGCACACTTCCTTGGGTGGGACAAGAATGTGGGGAATGAGAGGTTGTAGCTTGTTAGTTGAGTGATCACCTGAGACGAAGTCTTTCCTGTTGTCCATGAGCCTTAGCCTGGTTAGGAACCCTTTACCCGGGTGGAGTTCAGTTCCATATGGTGGCTCACTGTTGAGAGTGATGAACAGTGTAGTCTAAGGTTGGGAGGTTCGTGGACGGTCTGTACACATTTGGTGACAAACTTTCCAATATAAGTAACAATCGTATGATAAAATTCTATGTTTCATTGTTAATTACGTGCTTATGTTACGAGTTATCATATATGTGATTATAATTTCCTGTATGTTATGGGTATTTTCGAATATATGCAACTATCTGTGGTTACTGTTGTTTCAGTATAAAGTCCTTTATTACAGAATGTAATTTTTTTTTTATCTTTATATGTAAATATTCCACAAGAGTGTTGTATGTATATGTTTAGGTTGCATGCACTTTGAAGAGAAAACTTATGTGGCATAGCACGGTAGATTATCTCATAGCTCAGTGGATTACAAAAGCGGTCCCTAGAGTAGCATGGCCCAACCTGTATAAGGCTAGGGATGTTACCAAGTAGTGTCATAGCATGAGATATTTCTTTGGAGTGGCATCCCCCAGCCTGTGGGTGGCCGGGGGAACGTCACACCAACTATCCATCAACCTAAGACAATTGTTTGACATGCACAAGAATTATGAAGAATATTGTTACCTTGTCTTAGAAGAAGAAGTTTGTTTTATCCTACTTGGCCTTCTTTGAGGGTTCTCTTTTTTCGAAAACTCTTTCTTCGTGAATTTCCTTCCTTTTATTTAACTCGGGACAGTGGTTCCTGTAGTGACCATATTTTCAACAGTTGAAGCATTGTATCTTTAACATATTGTTTTCTTGATTTGGTTTCTTCCTTGAGCCAAACTTCTTCTTATTTTTGAAATTCTTGAACTTTGTTGTGAAATCTTGATCATCGTATATATTTTGGTATTTCTCTTTTGTGTTAATCCTTGATTCTTCTTGTTCACAACAAGTCCAAATTTATTCAAATGTGGGATACTCCTTTCTTGTGTTCATGCTTGTGGMAAATGCATCCCATGTCTTGGGAAGGCCATTGAGTACTATATTTACCARTTCCTTCTCTAAAATGATTTCTTCAATAGCTTGACATTGATATCTTAACTCAGAKATTATCACAAGGTATGATGTTATGCTATCATCATCATTCATTTTCATGTCATGGAGCTCATTCTTCAAACTCATTACTTGTCCAATGTTTATGAATGAGAAGAGGTTTGTTAGGGCATCATGCATCTTCTTAGATGAGTCAATATGGGAGATGTAGGGTATCAAGTGGTATTTTATAGGGTCCACTATGATACTCATGGCATTGATGTCATTGTATTTGAACTTCTCCATAACTGCAACATTATGAGGTTCCTTCTCTTTTCCTTCTTCGAGTTGTGGTTCCATGATATCCAACACTTAACTCTTGGCAAGAATGAGATCAATCCTTTTCTTCCATGCTATGAAGTTATAAGATCCTTATAACATGTTTTCTTACTTCATAGAGTAATTCATGACTACTTTTAATTGGTCAACCTTTGACTTTGACTTGGTCAACCTTTGACTTTGACCAAAAACTCAAACTTGGTGTCTTAGCTTGCTGAGAGTACCAAGAGGTGTGTTGGGTTAGGGTGCACTAGGATATCCATAAATTAGGTCAATATCTTCACTTAATATGCCTCAACAAGAGGGTTAGGGTTTTGTTGTTGTAGCAAAAACTAGCTACAAATGCAATTGTAATTGAGCAAATCCTCTCAATCCATCTTCCAACGGTTATACTGTCTGAAGATAGTGTGGTCCCATAACCTGCTAGAAAATAATATATGTGCTCATTTAACCATAGAAAATATAGCAATATTGTCACCCAACCATAGGCCGAAGCCACCCTTGATCACCTTAGCCTTGACATAGAATGATTCTGGAAGAAAACCCTAGGCCTAATAGCCAATCAATGTAGCGTACCTCTCTCTCCAAAGCTAGCATAAAATGCAGAAAGTCCAAACCATAACCAATAGAAATTCCAAGGATAAACTGAGAATACAGGTTGCAGTAGTTGCAACTACATCTACTCCTTAGACTTGCGCACTTGCCCATTTTCTGCAGTGTGCACTTCTTCACTTCTGTAGTTGCGAGATATGTGTACCAAATGCGATCTGGCTTCCTGTATTTATATTTTTTTTCCTGAGTTGTCTGGGTTGACTTCTCATTCTGGAGGCTAAACACTTAATATTAAATATTTCCTTTAGCCGACTTGTCTTCTAGGTTTATGTCCAATGATTTAGGGTTTCTTCTTCCTTCCCGAAATATTCTATTCTCTCCAGGGTTACACGTGGAGATAAATAGCTCCCACAACTACCATAATATCAACAATACTAAGATATTATTGTTATGGATTACACATGTCTTTATTGTAGGTGTAAGAATGTATTGGATTATGATGGTATTATGGAATAATAGAAGGTCCCCCTTCTTTTCAAGTTGTGTATTATTTATTTTGTGTTGATGATTGGTATGTTGGTGGATATTTTTATTTCCTATTCAAATAAATATGTGTTATGCTTGAATTTGAACATAATATGAATGTTATAGAGTTACACATTAGTATTTTATTTTCAGTTATTAATAAATGCAATATTAGAATGGTTGTGGAATGGTTACATACTCATCCCACAAGTTCCCTCTATCTAATTAAACTTTGATAGTGCTTCAGTTGATATATTCCCCTTATATGCATTGAAAATACCAAAACACCAAACTCCAGCTAGAACTTTATTGGAAACCTATGAGATCCTTATACTTTGAAATGAGCCCACATTTTAGTAGTACCTAAAATTTTCACATCCCTATACTTGGTGACACTTCCAACCTTTATGGAGTATTACCTTACTTGGTTTTATTAATACATTTGTTTCCCTAGTTTCGTATGTATTTGCTTCAAGTCAGGGGAAGTCTTGAGTTGAATTTCTATGTCGACCAATCCTTATGTGTCTTGACCTTACATGACTTGGACATCTTTTAAATCAAGTCATTTTATTCTAATTACACTATCTTGCACTACATGGGAAGACATATCATTTATTTTGATCTTGTAGGTATCCCTTATCAACTATGACATATTTCCCTCAAGGAAAAACCTAAGGATCGATAACACCTTGAGAATTAATTTGATTATTGATAGGTTTCCCTGTGCTCAATAAATTATTCTCATTAGTGTTCATCAACTAAGAAATACCCTCATGTTCAACATCAACTCTATTAATCACATAGGCAGGATTTGATCTGGTAACTTGGGTGTCATTTTCATAAATGGTGTGGCATCATGCACTTAGTAGAAATTTTAATAATTATAATTGAATAGATGGTATTTCTCTTATTGCTAACTAACTATATGGTATTTCTTGTAAAATATTATCATTTGGTGTAGAAGAGAGTCATACTCAACGAAATTACTTCAAATTATCACATCAAAGACTTTGACAAATTAATATTCATCATTTTGATATATGCCATGTCAGTTGATGAGATATGCATCATTAATCTTCTTTCAAATGTTAGAATCATATAACCTCTTACTCATTTTCAATGTGAGTATCATCTAGGTACCTTTAGTACGTGGTGAATGCATTCTTAAATGGTGGGTTTCCTCACATTTGTAGTGATTTTTCATAAGTGTCCCTTGATTGTCCCTTGATTGTCCCTTGATTGTCCCTTGATTGGATGATTCCTCTAGTTCTTGATTACAATACATCTATTCTCACTCTATAAGAATATACCAAGTTCATTGGTCCCCACTTTCAATGTTGGTGGGATACCTCATGTTGGTAGTGGTTTACATCCTTGATTGATGTTTAACTGGTATCTCTCATGTTTGAATTTGATTATTTATTCACATGGTGTAGATTCATGTATTGTGATGAACATTGATTGAAGTCCTTGGGCCTATTTTGTATCCCTCAATGATGTTGTTCATCAAGTTTTTTGATGCACCGCATATCTATCTTTTCATTGGTACTTTAGAGGACCATAGTGTTCATAGTCTATATAATATCAATTATTCTTTGGTGTTACACATATACATGTATATATTGTACATTTTCTCATGGTCCAAATCTTATTTTTACATGGATCCACTTTGTGTTTTTTCATGGCCATGGTTTCATATTTATATCACATGGATCCATATTTTACTTGATTTGGTGGCCATGCTTACATTTTCACCTGAGCATGGGTGTAGCATCCCCATCATTCAACTGGGTTATGCCACATAAAAATTTCGAACTGTATACAAAATTTAAACATACATAAACTCTGCAAATGCATAGATTCATAAAGAATAATCATAAAAATACACATGCAACACACACAGGAAAAACTCGTAAAAATAAACACATTCATAATAATACAGTATATCATTTAACACACAATTGACACTTATCTTGGCAAAGATATCACCAACTACGTGCAGAACTTCCACGTTCCTCCCAGCCTTAGACCACAGTGCTCAAAACTCTCAGCAGTGGGTCACCCCCGAGATGGGACTAAACTCCACCCTGGTAAAGGAATTCCTAACTAGGCTGATGTATCTTAGACAACAAACAAAACTATGTCACAGTTTTCAACTCAAACTAACATCATGCAGTCCCTCATTCCCCACATGCCTGTCCTACCCCAGGAAGTGTGCCCATTTTCTTCTCAACAGTCCTTTGGATGCACCCCTTCCTTTCTAGGGATTCAACAACAAAATGGATAGGATGTCTCAGACCCCAATAACTTCAATTTGGCACCTTTGGGAAATCAATTCCCAACAATTCTCTCGCCTACAGAGAATTTCTCATGGGCCTGACAACCCGCCTCTTCAATATCCCATGGTCCTAAAAACCTTCTTCTTCAGTCCAGCTCCTAAGATAAACAGGTACAAATATAGGTACAGTGATAGGAATGTATAAAGGATAACTGAATGAGTGAGTGTCTGATGATGGAATCCCCCCAAATTGAACTAAGTCCCAACTATATGTATGCATGTTCCTAACTTGTCACTTGTCATGTTGAGAACTACTTTGGCCCACTTGTCTCCATCCTTAGAACTTAGGATAAAATAATTATCCATATTTTATACTTTAAGGAATATCAATATAATATCCCTTTTTTTCTTAAGATCCCTAGCTTAGCCCTTATCCTTAAATTTTAGCGCCCTTTCCCTTACTAGTGGAGTTTAGTCCCCGATAATATTTTACATGGTTGGTTTTCCACAGTGATGTGTTTTTCATTAATATTTGTGTGTGATTACATTTACATTTAAATTTATAGATATACTGTCTTTTTTGCATCCGAACTCACCAGCCTCAAAACACAACATATACACAAAGGCTATATGGCCTCAAAATCGCTCGCACTTAAGTTTGTTTCATGCAGTATCTTGGAATGTCCACACTTCATCATTTTATTGCATAGTACATGTGTACATTATACCATGGAAGGTGCATGCAAACATGATGTCAAATATCTCACCAACTTAAGTATATTTGTATTTCCATTTACAGTTAGGGTTTGGCCTAGGGGTATTATAATGGGTAAGCCTATCTTATGGAAGTAAGTTTTATGATACCTTGTGTTTTATATATGAATTTAGTAGCTTAGGTTTACTGGTAATCTCCCACTTTTATTTTTTGAACATGTGTCTCTAGATTATTTATAATGTATTTTTTCCATGCACTACCTTAATGACCTCAAACATTAGGGAGCATCAATTATCACCCCAATTTGTTCACCCCTATAAAAAAATTGTAGGTTCAATGGAATTCATTCATCTACATGACTCCTACAAGTTGGTTACAATCTATTTCAAGCAATTGAGAAAATCTCTTATCTTCTTGACTATATACGTCTCCAAAATTCCATAATTAACACTTGAGAATTATTTTCCTTCAAGAAAGATATAATCTAATTACAACCCATGTAATGAAATATGTGAGTGTCTGTGAATACTCCATTCTCCACAAGTCTGTAACTCATGATTGCCTCGGAAAATGTGTTAAAATATAAAATTATGTATAATGTAGAACCCTAAGTTGGTGACAGGATATCTGGAAAAGTGTATGGAATACATGAAGTCACCACCCACACATATCCAATATTTCTCATATAAATTGTGGTACTTCTTACCAAATTATGTCAAACAGTCACAATGGAATAATATATAGTTTATTTTGCATGCTTGGAAATCAGAACAGAAACATTAAATGATGAATTTTCAAGAAATTTTTTATTAGTGTTCTAAAGGAAGAAATAAAATCCCATGTTGAGATGTATCACCCCTCTACCTAGTTGTATGCCTCTTAACTAATAGATTTCCATGCATAGCTTATGGAATTCCCTAACCCAAATGAACAAACTTTATTTAATGACCATGCCAAAAATCTATGCAATTTCAAGATCCTACTCCACCCCTCGAAGTCCATAAGTTGATGCAAGAACAAATGGTAGCTAGAATGTCAATCAAATTTATTTACTTAATTGTGATGAAAAATGTTTCCCATAGCATATATCTAAGGTACATAATCTATGTGGCCATATTTGAGGACATTTATGATGATGAAGTAGATGGGTTTACTCCAAAATAAATCATACCTCATATAAAGGAAATTCCCACTCCATACCAAAATTATGAAGAACTTTAAATATCCCTTCATTCCTTGATAGACATTTCATCTCATCAAACCTTAAATTTGTTCAGATACATTCAACACAGGAAGGTGATTGTCTTAATCAGTAGCACCCAAAATTTCATTTATTTCCAAGTCACAAAAGAAATGCATTATTATATCCATGTTATTAACAACTTTCAAATAATGATTGCAAAAGGGGGATATATGAAATGCATTGGCAAGTGTGACAATGTGAAACTCCAATTGGGTGACTATTTCTTGAAAAATCACATGTTAGACATTGAAATGGGAGGGTGTGATATCATTTTGGGTGAAAATGGTTGATAACATTGGGTACCATTATGTTAGGAACCTAACCTCTCTAACCTATTATGTAGGTAGAATAATATGTTTTCTAGGTAATAAAAGCCAAAATTAGTATATCACTCGTAAATAAGGATTATATAAAAATGTGAACAAGTCTAATGTAAGAATAATTAATAGAAGCTTCCACTTCTAGAAATATCTTCCTCTATAATGTTCTTTAGAATATTTAGAATATAGAATTAGTATAAATAGGAGTATAAGGCATGTGAAATTCTTGTCTTGAGAATTATTGTAATAGAGATCTACTATTAAGTTCCAAATACCTGAATACAAAATACTACAATAGTACCAAAAATATCTAAATACAATCACCACACAAGATATATGGAACAATATGGAAAACCACCACTTTATTATATCAAAACCCTTGGGGTAGGGCAACACCATACAATGGATCCTATTATGGAGGGGATCATCTCATATTCACTTGCATCTTCAAGGGGGCTTCCTCCTAATGAGCTTTAGCTCCAAATACAATACTTCTCTTTATGTCCCATTGCATTGCTTAAACCCCTTTATATAGTGCTACCATAACCTAAGAACATTCTAGAGGAGGAATCTTCTAGAAGCAGAACCTTCTAAGAAGTCCTCTTACATTTATTATATCTAACTACCCATTTATTATATGTAACTACCATAGTGGGCCTTATTTAATATTAAAGTGGACCTAGTCCACCTTACATTGAATGGCCTCCACTACCTCTCTAGCTACCTAACATTCCATCCCCCTTATGAAATAGTTGTCCTCAATGCTTGTTATGAGGGTGAACAACCATATTATAGAGTCCCATGGATAATTGTGGACCATAATGTTGAAGAAGATTGAAGAACCAAGGTCCCATGTAGAAAGGAAAGCCACCATGTTAAATTAGTCCAACCACCATCATAAACTTGGGTACCATGTCCAAGTTCTCATGTGAACTCCCCGCAGAATATTTCGGAACCCAATAACCAACTGAAAATGATGCTCCAAAGACTAACACTTGTCATGTGGATCCAAATAAGAAGAGCCATCCACATAGTGGAAAAGGGTCGTAGAAAAATCTGGAAGGAATAATACCATTGTAGAATATGCAGGATGGACACTGGTAATAATCATTGGCTCTTGATTTGTCACATTGATGTTCTCTATAGAAGGTGGATTAGAGTCATCAAATAAAATATGAAAGTGGTTGTCATCTCAGAAATTACAACTATCCATATACCAATCGTCACAATCGGCCTCAAAATCATACCAAACATATATTTCTTGATTATATTCATCCTTGATGTCCACCATAATAAGTCTCTCTTGCATGTTAACCAATGAATCTTTAATACTACAAAAACAGTCCTTGAGGTCATCTTCAAGGTCATGCAATGTGATACTATCTACAACGTCATGCAATGTGTCATTCAATTGGGCTTTGAATGATTCAGTCATTTGTAGAATTTCTTTGAGGGTTTGAGAGGAAATAGACATTGGAGACACCACATAAAATATATCAAAATAAATCTCTTAAAATAATTTATACAATGGTATTGATGTGGTAGNATTATCACAAGGTATGATGTTATGCTATCATCATCATTCATTTTCATGTCATGGAGCTCATTCTTCAAACTCATTACTTGTCCAATGTTTATGAATGAGAAGAGGTTTGTTAGGGCATCATGCATCTTCTTAGATGAGTCAATATGGGAGATGTAGGGTATCAAGTGGTATTTTATAGGGTCCACTATGATACTCATGGCATTGATGTCATTGTATTTGAACTTCTCCATAACTGCAACATTATGAGGTTCCTTCTCTTTTCCTTCTTCGAGTTGTGGTTCCATGATATCCAACACTTAACTCTTGGCAAGAATGAGATCAATCCTTTTCTTCCATGCTATGAAGTTATAAGATCCTTATAACATGTTTTCTTACTTCATAGAGTAATTCATGACTACTTTTAATTGGTCAACCTTTGACTTTGACTTGGTCAACCTTTGACTTTGACCAAAAACTCAAACTTGGTGTCTTAGCTTGCTGAGAGTACCAAGAGGTGTGTTGGGTTAGGGTGCACTAGGATATCCATAAATTAGGTCAATCTCTTCACTTAAGATGCCTCAACAAGAGGGTTAGGGTTTTGTTGTTGTAGAAAAAACTATCTACAAATGCAATTGTAATTGAGCAAATCCTCTCAATCCATCTTCCAACGGTTATACTATCTGAAGATAGTGTGGTCCCATAACCTGCTAGAAAATAATATATGTGTTCATTTAACCATAGAAAATATAGCAATATTGTCACCCAACCATAGGCCGAAGCCACCCTTGAGCACCTTAGCCTTGACATAGAATGATTCTGGAAGAAAACCCTAGGCCTAATAGCCAATAAATGTAGCGTACCTCTCTCTCCAAAGCTAGCATAAAATGCAGAAATTCCAAACCATAACCAATAGAAATTCCAAGGATAAACTGAGAATACAGGTTGCAGTAGTTGCAACTACATCTACTCCTTAGACTTGCGCACTTGCCCAGTTTCTGCAGTGTGCACTTCTTCACTTCTGTAGTTGCGAGATATGTGTACCAAATGCGATCTGGATTCCTGTATTTATATTTTTTTTCTTGAGTTGTCTGGGTTGACTTCTCATTCTGGAGGCTAAACACTTAATATTAAATATTTCCTTTAGCCGACTTGTCTTCTAGGTTTATGTCCAATGATTTAGGGTTTCTTCTTCCTTCCCGAAATATTCTATTCTCTCCAGGGTTACACGTGGAGATAAATAGCTCCCACAACTACCATAATATCAACAATACTAAGATATTATTGTTATGGATTACACATGTCTTTATTGTAGGTGTAAGAATGTATTGGATTATGATGGTATTATGGAATAATAGAAGGTCCCCCTTCTTTTCAAGTTGTGTATTATTTATTTTGTGTTGATGATTGGTATGTTGGTGGATATTTTTATTTCCTATTCAAATAAATATGTGTTATGCTTGAATTTGAACATAATATGAATGTTATAGAGTTACACATTAGTATTTTATTTTCAGTTATTAATAAATGCAATATTAGAATGGTTGTGGAATGGTTACATACTCATCCCACAAGTTCCCTCTATCTAATTAAACTTTGATAGTGCTTCAGTTGATATATTCCCCTTATATGCATTGAAAATACCAAAACACCAAACTCCAGCTAGAACTTTATTGGAAACCTATGAGATCCTTATACTTTGAAATGAGCCCACATTTTAGTAGTACCTAAAATTTTCACATCCCTATACTTGGTGACACTTCCAACCTTTATGGAGTATTACCTTACTTGGTTTTATTAATACATTTGTTTCCCTAGTTTCGTATGTATTTGCTTCAAGTCAGGGGAAGTCTTGAGTTGAATTTCTATGTCGACCAATCCTTATGTGTCTTGACCTTACATGACTTGGACATCTTTTAAATCAAGTCATTTTATTCTAATTACACTATCTTGCACTACATGGGAAGACATATCATTTATTTTGATCTTGTAGGTATCCCTTATCAACTATGACATATTTCCCTCAAGGAAAAACCTAAGGATCGATAACACCTTGAGAATTAATTTGATTATTGATAGGTTTCCCTGTGCTCAATAAATTATTCTCATTAGTGTTCATCAACTAAGAAATACCCTCATGTTCAACATCAACTCTATTAATCACATAGGCAGGATTTGATCTGGTAACTTGGGTGTCATTTTCATAAATGGTGTGGCATCATGCACTTAGTAGAAATTTTAATAATTATAATTGAATAGATGGTATTTCTCTTATTGCTAACTAACTATATGGTATTTCTTGTAAAATATTATCATTTGGTGTAGAAGAGAGTCATACTCAACGAAATTACTTCAAATTATCACATCAAAGACTTTGACAAATTAATATTCATCATTTTGATATATGCCATGTCAGTTGATGAGATATGCATCATTAATCTTCTTTCAAATGTTAGAATCATATAACCTCTTACTCATTTTCAATGTGAGTATCATCTAGGTACCTTTAGTACGTGGTGAATGCATTCTTAAATGGTGGGTTTCCTCACATTTGTAGTGATTTTTCATAAGTGTCCCTTGATTGTCCCTTGATTGTCCCTTGATTGTCCCTTGATTGGATGATTCCTCTAGTTCTTGATTACAATACATCTATTCTCACTCTATAAGAATATACCAAGTTCATTGGTCCCCACTTTCAATGTTGGTGGGATACCTCATGTTGGTAGTGGTTTACATCCTTGATTGATGTTTAACTGGTATCTCTCATGTTTGAATTTGATTATTTATTCACATGGTGTAGATTCATGTATTGTGATGAACATTGATTGAAGTCCTTGGGCCTATTTTGTATCCCTCAATGATGTTGTTCATCAAGTTTTTTGATGCACCGCATATCTATCTTTTCATTGGTACTTTAGAGGACCATAGTGTTCATAGTCTATATAATATCAATTATTCTTTGGTGTTACACATATACATGTATATATTGTACATTTTCTCATGGTCCAAATCTTATTTTTACATGGATCCACTTTGTGTTTTTTCATGGCCATGGTTTCATATTTATATCACATGGATCCATATTTTACTTGATTTGGTGGCCATGCTTACATTTTCACCTGAGCATGGGTGTAGCATCCCCATCATTCAACTGGGTTATGCCACATAAAAATTTCGAACTGTATACAAAATTTAAACATACATAAACTCTGCAAATGCATAGATTCATAAAGAATAATCATAAAAATACACATGCAACACACACAGGAAAAACTCGTAAAAATAAACACATTCATAATAATACAGTATATCATTTAACACACAATTGACACTTATCTTGGCAAAGATATCACCAACTACGTGCAGAACTTCCACGTTCCTCCCAGCCTTAGACCACAGTGCTCAAAACTCTCAGCAGTGGGTCACCCCCGAGATGGGACTAAACTCCACCCTGGTAAAGGAATTCCTAACTAGGCTGATGTATCTTAGACAACAAACAAAACTATGTCACAGTTTTCAACTCAAACTAACATCATGCAGTCCCTCATTCCCCACATGCCTGTCCTACCCCAGGAAGTGTGCCCATTTTCTTCTCAACAGTCCTTTGGATGCACCCCTTCCTTTCTAGGGATTCAACAACAAAATGGATAGGATGTCTCAGACCCCAATAACTTCAATTTGGCACCTTTGGGAAATCAATTCCCAACAATTCTCTCGCCTACAGAGAATTTCTCATGGGCCTGACAACCCGCCTCTTCAATATCCCATGGTCCTAAAAACCTTCTTCTTCAGTCCAGCTCCTAAGATAAACAGGTACAAATATAGGTACAGTGATAGGAATGTATAAAGGATAACTGAATGAGTGAGTGTCTGATGATGGAATCCCCCCAAATTGAACTAAGTCCCAACTATATGTATGCATGTTCCTAACTTGTCACTTGTCATGTTGAGAACTACTTTGGCCCACTTGTCTCCATCCTTAGAACTTAGGATAAAATAATTATCCATATTTTATACTTTAAGGAATATCAATATAATATCCCTTTTTTTCTTAAGATCCCTAGCTTAGCCCTTATCCTTAAATTTTAGCGCCCTTTCCCTTACTAGTGGAGTTTAGTCCCCGATAATATTTTACATGGTTGGTTTTCCACAGTGATGTGTTTTTCATTAATATTTGTGTGTGATTACATTTACATTTAAATTTATAGATATACTGTCTTTTTTGCATCCGAACTCACCAGCCTCAAAACACAACATATACACAAAGGCTATATGGCCTCAAAATCGCTCGCACTTAAGTTTGTTTCATGCAGTATCTTGGAATGTCCACACTTCATCATTTTATTGCATAGTACATGTGTACATTATACCATGGAAGGTGCATGCAAACATGATGTCAAATATCTCACCAACTTAAGTATATTTGTATTTCCATTTACAGTTAGGGTTTGGCCTAGGGGTATTATAATGGGTAAGCCTATCTTATGGAAGTAAGTTTTATGATACCTTGTGTTTTATATATGAATTTAGTAGCTTAGGTTTACTGGTAATCTCCCACTTTTATTTTTTGAACATGTGTCTCTAGATTATTTATAATGTATTTTTTCCATGCACTACCTTAATGACCTCAAACATTAGGGAGCATCAATTATCACCCCAATTTGTTCACCCCTATAAAAAAATTGTAGGTTCAATGGAATTCATTCATCTACATGACTCCTACAAGTTGGTTACAATCTATTTCAAGCAATTGAGAAAATCTCTTATCTTCTTGACTATATACGTCTCCAAAATTCCATAATTAACACTTGAGAATTATTTTCCTTCAAGAAAGATATAATCTAATTACAACCCATGTAATGAAATATGTGAGTGTCTGTGAATACTCCATTCTCCACAAGTCTGTAACTCATGATTGCCTCGGAAAATGTGTTAAAATATAAAATTATGTATAATGTAGAACCCTAAGTTGGTGACAGGATATCTGGAAAAGTGTATGGAATACATGAAGTCACCACCCACACATATCCAATATTTCTCATATAAATTGTGGTACTTCTTACCAAATTATGTCAAACAGTCACAATGGAATAATATATAGTTTATTTTGCATGCTTGGAAATCAGAACAGAAACATTAAATGATGAATTTTCAAGAAATTTTTTATTAGTGTTCTAAAGGAAGAAATAAAATCCCATGTTGAGATGTATCACCCCTCTACCTAGTTGTATGCCTCTTAACTAATAGATTTCCATGCATAGCTTATGGAATTCCCTAACCCAAATGAACAAACTTTATTTAATGACCATGCCAAAAATCTATGCAATTTCAAGATCCTACTCCACCCCTCGAAGTCCATAAGTTGATGCAAGAACAAATGGTAGCTAGAATGTCAATCAAATTTATTTACTTAATTGTGATGAAAAATGTTTCCCATAGCATATATCTAAGGTACATAATCTATGTGGCCATATTTGAGGACATTTATGATGATGAAGTAGATGGGTTTACTCCAAAATAAATCATACCTCATATAAAGGAAATTCCCACTCCATACCAAAATTATGAAGAACTTTAAATATCCCTTCATTCCTTGATAGACATTTCATCTCATCAAACCTTAAATTTGTTCAGATACATTCAACACAGGAAGGTGATTGTCTTAATCAGTAGCACCCAAAATTTCATTTATTTCCAAGTCACAAAAGAAATGCATTATTATATCCATGTTATTAACAACTTTCAAATAATGATTGCAAAAGGGGGATATATGAAATGCATTGGCAAGTGTGACAATGTGAAACTCCAATTGGGTGACTATTTCTTGAAAAATCACATGTTAGACATTGAAATGGGAGGGTGTGATATCATTTTGGGTGAAAATGGTTGATAACATTGGGTACCATTATGTTAGGAACCTAACCTCTCTAACCTATTATGTAGGTAGAATAATATGTTTTCTAGGTAATAAAAGCCAAAATTAGTATATCACTCGTAAATAAGGATTATATAAAAATGTGAACAAGTCTAATGTAAGAATAATTAATAGAAGCTTCCACTTCTAGAAATATCTTCCTCTATAATGTTCTTTAGAATATTTAGAATATAGAATTAGTATAAATAGGAGTATAAGGCATGTGAAATTCTTGTCTTGAGAATTATTGTAATAGAGATCTACTATTAAGTTCCAAATACCTGAATACAAAATACTACAATAGTACCAAAAATATCTAAATACAATCACCACACAAGATATATGGAACAATATGGAAAACCACCACTTTATTATATCAAAACCCTTGGGGTAGGGCAACACCATACAATGGATCCTATTATGGAGGGGATCATCTCATATTCACTTGCATCTTCAAGGGGGCTTCCTCCTAATGAGCTTTAGCTCCAAATACAATACTTCTCTTTATGTCCCATTGCATTGCTTAAACCCCTTTATATAGTGCTACCATAACCTAAGAACATTCTAGAGGAGGAATCTTCTAGAAGCAGAACCTTCTAAGAAGTCCTCTTACATTTATTATATCTAACTACCCATTTATTATATGTAACTACCATAGTGGGCCTTATTTAATATTAAAGTGGACCTAGTCCACCTTACATTGAATGGCCTCCACTACCTCTCTAGCTACCTAACATTCCATCCCCCTTATGAAATAGTTGTCCTCAATGCTTGTTATGAGGGTGAACAACCATATTATAGAGTCCCATGGATAATTGTGGACCATAATGTTGAAGAAGATTGAAGAACCAAGGTCCCATGTAGAAAGGAAAGCCACCATGTTAAATTAGTCCAACCACCATCATAAACTTGGGTACCATGTCCAAGTTCTCATGTGAACTCCCCGCAGAATATTTCGGAACCCAATAACCAACTGAAAATGATGCTCCAAAGACTAACACTTGTCATGTGGATCCAAATAAGAAGAGCCATCCACATAGTGGAAAAGGGTCGTAGAAAAATCTGGAAGGAATAATACCATTGTAGAATATGCAGGATGGACACTGGTAATAATCATTGGCTCTTGATTTGTCACATTGATGTTCTCTATAGAAGGTGGATTAGAGTCATCAAATAAAATATGAAAGTGGTTGTCATCTCAGAAATTACAACTATCCATATACCAATCGTCACAATCGGCCTCAAAATCATACCAAACATATATTTCTTGATTATATTCATCCTTGATGTCCACCATAATAAGTCTCTCTTGCATGTTAACCAATGAATCTTTAATACTACAAAAACAGTCCTTGAGGTCATCTTCAAGGTCATGCAATGTGATACTATCTACAACGTCATGCAATGTGTCATTCAATTGGGCTTTGAATGATTCAGTCATTTGTAGAATTTCTTTGAGGGTTTGAGAGGAAATAGACATTGGAGACACCACATAAAATATATCAAAATAAATCTCTTAAAATAATTTATACAATGGTATTGATGTGGTAGMAATATGAKAACCCTATGAAAAGTTATGAACTCTGCAGTCCCATCATCGTCATGAAAAAACCCCCAAAATAGYTGATTTTAAATCAAGGATATCTTCACTTCCAAAGCACCGATTTGGATGATTGTTTTTTTGAAATTGGGTGAAATTGGGAGAGRAACTCATATCTGCAATATTTTTTGAAAAAWTCATCCCCAGATTCTACAGAAATAAGAAAAATCATGCGGTCTCCTGCAGAAAACAAACCCTGAAAATTGCATATTTTAAAATGCAAATAACTTGACTACCCARACTCTATTTCGGACGATTTTTTTTTAACTAGRGTTTTTTTCTGAGAGAAACTCAGATATACAACTRTTTTTTGAAAATTTTAYACCAAAACCTACATAAATTGTCTGGAATGTCGTGGCCCTCTTTTTTTTCCGAAAAAAAATAAATCTACAAAAAATAAAAATATTTTCCCACACTTCCTRCTAAGGAAAGTTCTCTGATACCAATTGTTAAGTTCCTGAATAGATATACYAATATACTTTAGAAATAAACATGATTAAACCAAACCATTCACAAAAATATTGAACAGAAGAAATAGTCAAAACCCTTGAGGTAGGGTAACACCATATATTAATCCTTAAGAAAGGATAACACTCCTCAAGCAATGCTTGATACATTCACAATATTCTTCACTATGTTTCATTACATTTATTACACTTCTTTATATAGCTTTCTCTATCTCCTAGGAACCTTCTAGAGAGCCTTCTCACATTTATTACATCTAACTACCATAGTGGGCCTTTATTAATATAGTGAAACTAGTCCACCTTACATTGAATGACCACATTCTCATATATTAAATGACTTCCACTAATAATACATAACCACATTCCCATTATGTACCTCCTTAGGTACCCCACATTACCTCCCTAAGTATACTACATTCCATCCCCCTTCACATGTTTCATCATCGAAACACGAGAAGAAACCATACAATATGATCAGCTAAGCAATGTATCCAACTGGTACCAAGTACGACCATCCATCCATCCCAATGGAAGTCGGGCATGATGTCCATCTTTTTCCTTGACACCATGATCTTTCTTTGCATCATGTCGAGGTTGTCATGGGATTGTTTATGTAGCCTGATCTATTCTCGTAGTGTTAGGAGTCCTCCATGCACCTTCTCTTGATTGGTTTCCTTTCTGGTTCTCTATTGGTGCATAAATGTGTTGATTATCATGCCCTTGTTTGGATGACTGGTGTGTCTCTATATGATGTGGATGGCGATATACAAAAACTGTAGGAATCTGTTATGTTTTCTTTAAATATGCAACACATTGTGCCTTTGAGTCAATGACCTCCTTAACTTCATGATTGTGTCCTTCCTGTGGTTTTTCTTCATCTCCTTCTGTATACTTTTCCTCTGATTCAACTTCGGACTAGACAATAACTTCTTTGTTGGCCTCCTTGGGCCCATATTTCTTATTAAGAGACACATCTTGCAATGTGATTTTCTTTTTCTTGTACCACAACTTCAAAAACTTCTTTTGCACATTAATATTAATGGTACCCATTGATTCTATCCAATGATATCCCAAAACAATATCCACTTCATCCATATCCATAGCATAAAAATCTAAATTCAACACATATTTATCCATACTGAGCTTCAAATATTTAAAAATTTTAACATTTTCACCCTCAACCTGTGTGCTTTGAATATCCTTTGCATGAACTTGTAGTCTATTAACCAACTGAACATTGATAAAATTATGCATTCAACTAGGGTTAATAGAAACAATAACCTTCTCCTTATGAATACAACCATGAACCTGTAATATAAATTTTCTACTTGAAAATAAACCCTTGGTGAATTATTTATCCTTAATCTTGGAATCAGACCACTAGTCTAAAAATAAATTTTCATATTATTTATCTGAAAGTGAATAAATATCTGCAGGTTTAACTTCAAACCACCAGTTAAGAGCATCATCCCTTTTAATTTATCCATAGTCCATTTCGCCAGAGGAAGCCACATGATGACTTTATATTTTTTTATATATTCTCCAATACTAGGGACATCATCTATGCCATTAAAATGCATCATTCTTGAAAGAAATATGCAACAAAAACTAGGGTTTAAAAATATCTTACTGTAGAAAAATGTGAATTTTTCTAGAAAAACCCTGAAAATTGTTGAATTTAAAATGATAATAACTTTACTTCCCGAGCTCCGTTTCGACTGATTTGTTTTTGAAATTGGGTATTTTTTTTAGAGGAATTCAAATATCGATTTTTTTTTTTCCAAATACTACTAAAAAAATTTCATATCCGAACTTGAAGTGCACCGCCCTTTTTTTCTTAGGAAAAATCTGCAAAAAAAGACAAAAAAATATCCCCTTATTTGGCCAAGGAAAGTGCTATGATACCAATTGTTAAGTTCCAAAGACCTGAATAAAAAATACTACAATAGTACCAAATATATCTGAATACAATCACCACACAAGATATATGGAACAATATAGAAAACTACCACTTTATTATATCAAAACCCTTGGGGTAGGGCAACACCATACAATGGATCTTATTATGGAAGGGATCCTCTCCTGTTCACTTGCCTCTTCGAGGGGGATTCCTCCTAATGAGTTTCAGATCCAAATACAATACTTCTCTTTATGTCCCATTACATTGCTTGAATACCTTTATATAGTGCTACCATCACCTAAGAACATTCTAGAGGAGGAATATTCTAGAAGCATAACCTTCTAAGAAGTCCTCTTACATTTATTATATCTAACTATCCATTTATTATATCTAACTACCATAGTGGGCCTTATTTAATAATAAAGTGGACCTAGTCCACCTTACATTGAATGACCTCCATTACCTCTCTAGCTACCTAACATCTACTCTGCTAGAGGTTTCCCCATCAAAGAGGAAAGTGAATTTGGATTTCTATCAATAAAGGTATCATTGTTGGTATTATTATTCTCTCTATTTTGTTGTTCGACTAGTAATTATCATAATATTTATGTTTCTTCTTTATATAATACATTCGATACCTTACAAGTGCTATCATAGAACTTTCCTTTGCATAAATTGTAGGAAAGTATTTTTCATGGTAAGACATATATTGTTGGTGTATTTAAAGCACAAATATCTATCGTTTGGAAGGTAAAAATACAGTTGGGGAATAATACACACAGAAAATACAAACGGTTTCATAGATTACTCGAAATAAATGTTTCACCTTGTTGGAAACCTCTGTAACCTTTTTTGCTACCCCTTCAAGTAGTAGTGCATTAGAAAGAATTTGTACATGTCCATTGTTACCACGTACATTCATATATATAGGGAGTCCCCTAAGTCTTATGAAACCAGTTGTAGATTGACCTATCGACTACCCGAATGATATAGTGGAACCAATGATAGCACTCAAGAAAACTACTCTCTAGTAAATGGGTAATCGGGTAGTAGAACTAAGAGTACAGTCGAGCCTCCTTAGTTGGTTCCCTAATATATTGGGCTGAGTACTACTGTTTGACCCCATACATATATCATAGATTTATAGCACAAGGAAAAACATTGTCTATAGCAACCATGAAAACCCTAACAATGTGGAAGGGAATAGAACATAACAACAATAGTAAGGCACTACCTTTGTTGTGCAACCCTGCTTCCTACATCCTAGTTGCAATAAATTCCTACACATTTTTCCCTATTAACAATTTGGGAATTATATCACTGCAATATTCTTTAGGATGGAGTATAATTATGCAAGATTAAAAAAATTGTATAGTGGTCCTGCCTACACCCTTATTCGGGACCTATCACATTGGATTCCTCTCTTCGCCCTGATCATCATGGTACCTATCATTTGTAATATTTTTTTTCGTGGACCCACCCATCCTTCTCAGCACCCTTATTTTCCACATATCCTATTGGCTTCCTCTCTTCACCCCGTCCACTGTGATACCCCTCATCTATAACCCTTTTTTTCTGTGTGGACACACCTACCCATTTTTGCCTCTTCACAAATGGATCTCACCCACAAGAAAGAAATCATTTCCTTGATCATTGACAACACCCATCACAAGGAGGAAATCCACCATATCACTACCAGCCTTGGTTCCCTCAATTCCTCTATTGAGACCCTAAAGTACCAATATAGCTATCTCAAGGACCAATATAGATCCCTCAAGGAAAAATATGCCACCATCAATGACACACTTGACAAATTGTTGAGTCAATCCCCAAACCATGTGTCCTATAAACAACCTTCCTATCATGAAGACGTTGACTCTTCCCACTTTCAAGCTCCTCATTCCAATCACCTTCAGTGTGAAATAATTCATCCCATAATTGAGGTGAACAAATTTGATGGCTCAAATCCCACAGGTTGGGTCACTAAAATGGAACATTATTTCTCCTTGAATGGAATTATTGATGATTTGGACAAAATACATTAAAGTGTCCTCTATCTGGATCCTCAATGCTAGAAATGGTGAAAAGGGTGCAAAAATTCATTCCAAGGGTATGTTGGTTGGACACATATTGTTGTTTATATTTATGAATGCTTTGACACCAACACCCACAATTTGGGTCATTTGACCAAGTTGAAAAATTCAAGATCAATGGAATACTTTATCACCACCTTTGATCACTTGACTTTTAAAATGGAGAGCATGTTACATGAATTCTTCAAGGAATGTTTTATCAGTGGCCTGAAGGATGAAATATGAACCCAGTTATTAACGGTTCACCCCCAAACTTGATTGGAAGCTACTAAACGAGCTAAGGAAGCACAACGGGTTGTCTCCTCCCAAAATAGAAAAACCTCCTTTATTCCTCCCCCTAGACCCACCAATACCGCCCCTCCTTCCACTCCTCTCAAGATACATAAATTAACTCAGGAAGAAATGGATAAATTCCAAATCAAGGGTCTTTTCTATAATTGTGATGACAAATATTTTCTAGGGCACAAGTGTAAGGAACAAAAGATTTTTATGGTCATTTATGAAGATGTTTCTAATGAGGAGGTTGATGTTTCCCTTGTAGAATATCTACCCCGGGCCAAGGATATTATTCCACCTTTTGTCCACTAGAATTTGAACTATTGATTTTGTCGAAATCCCTCACTAACTTCTCTGCTCCCTAAATCCTCAAGTTAATTGTCTACATTAAGCATAAGAAAATCATCATCCTAGTTGATAGTGGTGTTAGAACTAGAACTCACCTATGGATTGTGGTAGAGGTAAGCCTAGTACCCATCAGTTTTATGTCACAGGTTGGTTATAAGAGGGTCAAATAGGCACAGTCTCAAGAAAATATCGTCTTAACTCAGAAAACTGGATTGATATGCACAAGCAGGTGAGGTCTTGGTTTAATTTTAGTCGGAAGGTTATGGTAAGGGTGAGTAGGAGGAAGACTTTGGTGAGAAAATTTAGAGGTCTTGCAAATACATTAGGTCTTCTAGTGGCCCAGGAGGAAAAACTTAGACACAAGATCTTCTTGAATTCAAGTCTCAAAGGAAATGAAAGAAATTATAACAACACTATAATCAAACTTTCATCATAATGCAGTCACAATAATTCAAGTGAATCATTCAATCATGAACTCTTTCAATATTGAGGGGAAACAAGAGGGAGAAATAAAGCTGACAATCATTAAACAAGAAATCTTAGATTACAAAGCATAACCAGAGAACCAGAGTGTTCATTAAAACTTTACAAATCGGGAGCTTTGTTCTACCATCAACGATTACCAAATATAAAAACTGAGTATATATACTCAAAGCAACTTGCTCCCTACAGAAGCATGATCTAGTCACTGTATTCAAGGCTTGGCCTATGCATCTTCTTCTGTCAGGTTGCACTTGTATTCTTCTGTCAGACGCAAGATCGGATCGGTATGGCTTCACATGAAAATCCATGGCAGGGAACTTTCGGCTGACAACCTACCCTGCACAGCCAGATTTTCCATGCTTTGAATTTATGTGGTGAAATGAGGTTTCAACCACCTTCCCCATTTTCATTAACTACTTTCATAGGGATTAGGGCGAGACCTAACACCCATGAATTTTCCAAGCGAGCTCATGACTCCTTTGAGTCAATTCTGGTGCCTCGAGGCCATGCAGATCCTTCTCGGTGACTGATTCGGGCACTTTGATCCTTTGTGCAGATCTTTTTCTCACCCTGTATGACCTCATGCTTATCCCATATGAATTTTTGGGATTTTACATTTTGGAAGTTTTCACTCCCGTTGTTTTCAAATATCCTGACACTCTAAATCGCGAAAATGCCCATCTGGATCAACGGTAGGATTTTCTTTGAACCTGACGGCCACGATCATATTCTAGAATGAACTCAGTTGCTTATTTCTTAATCAGACACCTACCTTACTTTACGTCCCTTCTTTCATATGACCCTGGGCTGTGATTACGGACCTAATTCCCATGCGTTTCAGGATTTTGTGTTGTGTTCAATGATGAAAACCTCGAGTCATGAAATCTCGATTGCTTGGATCAGGTGATGCGCATCCCTTTGCATCAGATGACACAGATTGTATCGGCATTTTGGGACCTGGCATATTGACACTTCTCACTTCGGCCTTCCTGAAATGACTTTCTCCATGGTTCATATCTGGTGCCACGCATCCTACTGGAATGGACAACCGATATTATTTTGTGACTTCGCGCTTCACAAGTCCTCGCTAATCTTCCTTTTGACTGCTCCATCTTACGATTCAATGAAATGTTGATTCTGCACCACATGTTCTTCCTAGTGCCAATAGCTAGGATTATCCTTGTGGTTTCAGACCTCTGGATGATGCTAAACTTCGAGTAAGTCTTTGATCTTTATTTCCTGATGGTCGTCGATATGATATTCCCGATGGATCTCTGTTGTTGAAAACTGATCTTGCTTGCTCGGTTGAACTGAGACCACATCAGTCTGCTCTAAGTGTTGCGCTTGGTGCTCGCGACTGCAGCCTATGTAGATTACTTGAATGACTGGATGAGGGATCGAGAAAACAAAAAGGATCAATGATAGAAGAAAAGAGAGAGAAGTGATCAATTTTATGGAAACCAGAAAGGATTATGTACGATACTTCTCACGCAATCCGATAAGGAAAAACAGGTCAGTTTAAGGGATGAAGGAAAATAGAAGAAAACTATAAGCTCAGAATAAAAACCTACAATTGGGTTTCCCAAAGGAGGAAGAATAGGAAAAATTATAGACCTAGGTGGAAACCACAACCCACAAGACTTTGACAAGTTTATGTGCTAACATTGACTCCACATGGGATGGCATGCTCCTTGCGAGCTTCCAAGAACGTGTAGCTCCGGTGCCTTTGCTTTGGGTCATGGAGTCTCCTACTAAAACACAATCAACATAAAATAGGAATGGTATTTACAATGGTGGGACAATGATCATGGATTTAAACAAAAAACATTTTCAAGAAGTGCCCATTTAATGGGCCATAGAAAACTTGATCACCCTCCAAATTCTTCAATCTATAAGTGTTGTTTGGAAATGATTCAAAAATCTTGAAGGGACCTATCCAAAGGGCTTCAAATTTACCATGCTTTCCCTTCTATTGTTTAGGCACATCCCATTTGAGTACTAGATCTCCCAACTGAAAGTCCTCTTTTATGACTTTCTTGTCGAAAGTCTGCTTAATTCTTTGTTGATGGCCATGCGCTCTATCCATCACCTTCTCTCTAGTCTACTAGACTTCTACAAGTTGATGAATTATTCTGATCATATCATCAGGCTCTCCTTGGTAGTCCTAAAAGAATTTTTCCATAGGCAGGGCGAGGTGAGAAGGAAAAATGACCTCATTCCCATATACAAGTTGGAAAGGAGAGATACCCAGGGACCTTTTTGTTGTCACTCTATCAACCCATAGAGAAAATTTGAGCTTTGAGTGTTATAGTAAGATTTTCCTCACCATTGTTATCTTGCACAGAGGCCCTTTTTCCATTTTCGTATGCAGACTTAACATCCCCTTTAGATGAATCCAGAGATAAAAATATACATTTTTCCACATATACGCTCTCTATCTGCTATGCAATATGCGTATATGCTTGTTGATCCACTACAACCAGTGTACATTGGGATTTGTGCCAAAAAATAGAAAATGAGGTCGGGTTTCCATGTCACGAAAGGAGATATATGATCCTTGGCCTTACATATACTGGAAACATTCTGACTCGACCCTTTAGTTGCATCCTGAAGGCTATAAGAGCACAACTTCAACCTATGGAAAAAAAAGGAGAAAGCATTCAACTTTGAGAGCAAAGTTACTCTGGAGAAATTACTTCATATTGAGTCTGCATCCCTATGTCCCTAAAGTCTGAAAATAGTGCTCATACCCCAAGCTCTTTCCCTATTGTTGAGAGAACCTCATTGCCTCTTTTCTATGAGCTTGCCTTTGGCGGAGGATTGAAGTGGTGGAGACCCAGTTGGAAGGAACTTGGTTTCTTGGTTTTGAACCATGCCGACAGGGGAGTATGTATCATTGTCAGTTATATTGATCAATTATTAATAGAAATAATCCTTTCCCATCCTATTGATATCTTGCAAATATATGATTACAATCCATGGGCGTGTTTGTAATGTTTATTAATGGATTATGCTATCTCATGTGTTAACCCCTTTTATATTATCACTGTATACTTTCTCTTCTTGTTCATTGAGAACTTCTTACAGGTTTAAAGCTTTGGGTCAAAGTGCTCAACAGTGGAACATCATCAAACGTTGAATTGAGGTAGGCCTATTTCTTATATTTCACATTAGTTTATATAGCATATGTTGGAATTGAATTGATTTCTTCAGGCATACCTATCTGTTGTGGTTTACCCTTGGCCATAGAGAGTTTTTCCCTTGTAACAGAAATGGTGACTCCACTGGGGAGAGATCTTCCTTCTAAGGGTTGAAGTACTTTTTCTTCTTACATTGCTCTTTTTCCTTTGTGTTTCTTGTCGTATCACTCCTTGACATGTCCTATTCACTCTGGGTCTGAGTTTTCATCCAATTTCCCTTGCCTAGTCTTGTTTTGAAGCATATATGCCCTTTTTTCTTTGACAGTCATGTATACACGCTTGTTGTCTCACTACAAGAAGCGTATATATGCTTTGTTCTCCTGAACAGTCATGTATACCACTTCCCCTTGCTTGTTTGCTTGGTTTAGTCACTGTTGGGTGGGATTTGGAGATTGTTGAGCCTTCTTAGCTCTCTGTAGTGTCTATTGAGATTATCTAGGATGACAGGAAACCTGTTTGGAGTTGAATTTTTGGGCGGAGTCTTT
>JZKD02S1749268.1:19520-45129 GCA_000966675.3 Picea glauca | reverse complement strand
TAAGTTTTACTATAGATTAGAATATCATCAAAGAAAACTAAGACAAAATGGTAGAGGCAAGGATGGAAGACATGATTCATGAGACTTTGAAAAGTAGAGGGGGCATTACACAGACCAAAGGGCATGACCAAGAAATCATAGTGACCCTCATAAATTCTAAATGTAGTCTTGGGAATGTCTTCCTCTTTCATACAGATCTTGTGGTAGCTAAAAACAAGATCAATATTGGTAAAGTATTGAGCACCACTCAATTCATCCAAAAGGTCATCGATGATAGGAAAGTGAAATTTTTCTTTGATTGTGAGTTTGTTGAGTGCACGAAAATCATGACACATGTGCCAAGTTCCTTCTTTCTTGAGTACCATGACTACTGGAGAAGAATAGGGCCTAGTGATTGAATGGATAACACCCACTTCTAACAATTCTTGAACTATTTTCTCAATTTCAATATTCTGGGAAAAGTGATGGTGGCAAGGGAAAACATTGGGAGGAAAAATTCCTGGGACTAGAGGAATGGAATGATCATGGACATCCTGGGAAGGGGCAAGTCCATGGGGGGTGTTAAAAATAGCTTGGTGTCAGGAGAGTATATATTGGAGTTTAGTATGCACAAAGGGTGTATCAACAACTTGAATAGAATGGAGTTGGGAAAAAATTCCATAATGACCTTTTTTGAATAGATTTTCTATTTGGTGGGAGTTGTTGATCTTAGGTGAGCTTGTCATGATGTCTTGGAACTTATCTTGTTGTCCCTCCTATTGGAATTGCAAGGCGAGGCCCTTAAAATCCATGTGAATAGGGATGATAGTGCATAACCATTCAACACCAAACACAATGTCACAACCTCCCATGTCGAAAGAAAACATATGGGATTCTAGGTGGTATAGAACAATTTGTAGGCACACATTTTCACAACTACCCCACATTTCATAGAACCACCATTGACAATCATGATTTAAAAATTATTGATTGCATGAATATAGAAATTGATTTTTTGGGAAAGGCGGTAATGAATAAAATTATTTTAGATTTTAACCTTGTATAATAAATTACTACAAATAGATTCTTAATAAAAAAATAAAATATACAATGACACACACACACACATTACACAAAGATTTTACCTAGGAAACCCAAACCATGAAAACCAACAACCTGTTTAGAGACACACCTCTAATATTTTATTCATTGTCATCCTTCATTGTTTACAATAGAATATATAGGATATTGTGACATCCAAACCCATAATCCATTGAACCAGATTAGTCAACAACACTAATTCCTTAACCGAAATGAGAAAACCATCAGTGAAAATCTTGTGTCGAAAAACCACCAAAAAATGGATAAAAAAAATTTCCAAAATATTTTTCAGGGGATCCACCCCCTATTCCCTTTTTCTCCCATATCAATGCACAACACATGGGACCAATATTGAAAAAAATATAACACATACCCAACAACTATGGGTGATGCCACTTGTTAGCACATAAACTTGTCAAAGTCTTGTGGGTTGTGGTTTCCACCTAGGTATGCAATTTTGCCTATTCTTCATCCTTTTGTAGACTCGATTGTAGGTTTTTATTCTCGGCTTATAGTTTTATTATGTTTTCCTTCATCCGTTTAACAAACCTATTTTTCCTTATCAGATTGCCTGAGAAGTATTGTCCATAAGCCTTTCTGTTATCCATAAAATTGATCACTTCTCTCTCTTTGCCTCTGTCGCTGATCCTTTTTGTTTTCCTGAGCCCTCAACCAGTCATTCAAGTAATCTACACAGGAAGTAGTCGTGAACACCAACCGCACCACTTAGAGCAGCCTGATGTGGTCTCGGTTCAAGTGAGAGAGGAATATTAGTTTTCAACGGTGGAGATCCATTGGGTAGATCGGATTAGTGACCATCAGGCAATTAGGATTAGACAGTTGCTCGAAGTTTAGCATCATCCAGAGGTCTAAAACCATGAGGCTAATCCTAGCCATTGGAACTAGGAGGAAAATGTGGCGTAGAATCAAAATTTTTCTGAATTGCAGGATGGAGCAGTCAAAAGGCAGAGTCACGATGACTCGCGAAGCGCAAAGTCACTAAATAATCTAGGTCATCCATTCCAACAAGACGCGTGGCACCAAATATGAACCATGGAGAAAGTCATTTCAGGAAGGCCGAAGTGAGAAGTGTCGATATCACAGGTCCCAAAATGTTGATATTATCTGGGTCATCTGATGCAAAGGGAAGCGCGTCACCCAATCCGAGCAATCGAGATTTCACAACTCGGGTTTTTCAGCATGGAACACAACGCGAAATCCTGAAATGCCTGGGAATTAGGCCCGTGATCACAGCCCAGGTCCATATGAAAGCAAGGCCATAAAGGAAGGTAGGCATACAAATAAGAGATAGGAAATTGAGGTCATTCGAGAAGATGATCATGGCCGTTAGGTTCAAACAAAATCCTACCGTTGATCCAGATGGGAATTTTTGCGATTTAGAGCGTCAAGATATTTGAAATCAAGGGAAGTGAAAACTCTTGAAATGAGAAATCCCAAAATTTCATATGGGATAAAAATGAGGTCATGTACCAAGGTCGTGCGGGGTGAGGAAAAGATCTTCTGAAAGGATCAAAGTACCCAAGTCGGTCACCGAGAAGGATCTGCATGGCCTCGAGGTGCCAGGATTGACTCAAAGGAGTCGTGAGCTCAACTGTAACATTCATGGGTGTTAGGTATCACCTTGATCCCTATGAAAGTAGTTAATGAAAATGGGGAAGGTGGTTGAAACCTCATTTCACCACATAAATCAAAAGCATGGAAAATCTAGYTGTGCAGGGCAGGTTGTCAGCCGAAAGTTCCCTATCATGGATTTTCGCGTGAAGYCGATACCRATTTGATCTTGCGTCTRAAAAAATAATGCAAGTGCAGCMTSACATAAGAAGATTCATATGCCAAGCCTTGAATAAAGTGACCAGAGCAYGCTTCTGTAGGGAGCAAGTTTCTTTGAGTATATATACTTAGTTTTTATATTTGGTAATTGTCGATGGTAGAGCAAAGCTCCCAATTTGTAAAGTTTTAATGAACACTCTGGTTCTCTAGTTATGCTTTGTAATATGAGATTTATTGTTTAATGACAATGATCTTTATTTCTCCCTCTTGTTTCCCTCGATACTGAAAGATTTCATGATTGACTGATTCACCTGAATTATTGTGACTGCATTATGATGAAAGTTTGATTATAGTGATGTTATATTTTCTTTCATTTCCTTTGAGACTTGAATTCAAGAAGATATTGTGTCTAAGTTTTTCCTACTAAACTGCCAGAAGACCTGATGTCTTCGGAAAACCTCTACATTTTCTCGCCAAAGTCTTCCTCCTACTCTCCCTTACCACAACCTACTGATCGAAATTAAACCAAGACCTCACCTGCTTGTGCATATCAGTCCATTTTTCTGAGTTAAGATGATATTTTCTTGAGAATGCACCCATTTGAACCTCTTATAACCAACCTATGACATAAAAATGATGGGTACTAGGCTTACCTCTGCTGCAATCCAGAGGTGACTTTTGGTGCTAACATTTCTGGTGCTGTTGCCGAGGACAAAATTGAAGATTTTCCCTGGGATTGAATGACAAAGCTTGCTAGTTTTGAAGGTGCAACAAAAATTAGTACATCAAATATTGCAATTGTGCACCTGGCAACTCCACTGTGGTGACTCCATTTTTTCAGTTGTGGCTTCTAGAGGCTGACACATGAGGTCTACTCCACAACTGCCTTTAGCAACACCTGAAGTTCACCTATTTAGAAACTCCGATATCTGCTTCTCCTTCTTCTATTATACTGTCTGTTGTAGTTTCACGAAGTTTAAAGTTTGGGAGTTTTCCTATTGAGTTTTCCCCTCCGGGTCTGTGTTTGGAGGGAGAAATCCTTGTCACTCCTCCGTCCCCTGAAGTTGTACCTTGGTCTAGACCCCAGACCTCAGAATATTTTCCCACTCTAGGTTTTATTACTCCTCCTCATGTTAGAGTTATTGATTTTGCAGAAGGGGAATCCTCTTTTCCTTCAAGCCCTATAGCCTTTTCTCCAAATCCTCTTCTATTTCCCTTTCCTCTCAGATGCTCAGTTCCAGTCTCCCTTGTTCAAACCCCTCCCCCTCCTAGTTCTTCTCCACCTATCATCCCTATGGTAGGTGCCAATCCTCCTAAGAACATAATGGATGCCATAGTGGCTGCAAGATATGTCCCTCTAGACCTCAGCCAATGAATGCTCTCCCTGCTGGAGATTACCTAAAGTATATGCCCAAGTTCACGGGAGAGGAGGACATAACTGCCAAAGAACACCTTGCTTCCTTCTAGAGTTATTCATACAACCTTAATATTGAAAACGAGGATGTATGGATGAGAGTCCTTGTCCAGAGCCTTGATGGTGAGGCTAAGAAATGGTTTAGAGGGTTGACCCCTAGATCCATTACTGGGATTGAGGACCTAGATTATGTTTTCTTGAGGCAATGTGGGGATAAAAGAGACTTTATGTATTATATCACATAATTTAGTTTCCTGGGGATAAAAGAGGGAGAATATACCTCCAAATTCTCCAAAAGATTCAATAAAATGTACAGTCAGATACCTGTTGAGATAAAGCCTAAAGAAGTCTCTGCCAAAATTACTTATGCTAGCACTTTTGACCCTGATTTCTACCTCTTGTTGAGAGAAAGAAGAGCTACTTCCTTGGNTAATGAACACTCTGGTTCTCTAGTTATGCTTTGTAATATGAGATTTATTGTTTAATGACAGTGATCTTTATTTCTCCCTCTTGTTTCCCTCGATACTGAAAGAGTTCATGATTGACTGATTCACCTGAATTATTGTGACTGCATTATGATGAAAGTTTGATTATAGTGATGTTATATTTTCTTTCATTTCCTTTGAGACTTGAATTCAAGAAGATCTTGTGTCTAAGTTTTTCCTACTAAACTGCCAGAAGACCTGATGTCTTCGGAAAACCTCTACATTTTCTCGCCAAAGTCTTCCTCCTACTCTCCCTTACCACAACCTACTGATCGAAATTAAACCAAGACCTCACCTGCTTGTGCATATCAGTCCATTTTTCTGAGTTAAGATGATATTTTCTTGAGAATGCACCCATTTGAACCTCTTATAACCAACCTATGACATAAAAATGATGGGTACTAGGCTTACCTCTGCCGCAATCCAGAGGTGACTTTTGGTGCTAACATTTCTGGCGCCGTTGCCGAGGACAAAATTGAAGATTTTCCCTGGGATTGAATGACAAAGCTTGCTAGTTCTGAAGGTGCAACAAAAATTAGTACAACAAATATTGCAATTGTGCACCTGGCAACTCCACTGTGGTGACTCCATTTTTTCAGTTGTGGCTTCTAGAGGCTGACACACGAGGTCTACTCCACAACTGCCTTTAGCAACACCTGAAGTTCACCTAGAGAAAATTGTCAGAAAGGGAAATGCCCCTCGAGAAGGTGCTTCTGCTGCTGAACTAGATATTTTTGATGATTTTCACTGTCCTCCTTTAGAAACTCCGATATCTGCTTCTCCTTCTTCTATTATACTGTCTGTTGTAGTTTCACGAAGTTTAAAGTTTGGGAGTTTTCCTGTTGAGTTTTCCTTTCTGGGTCTGTGTTTGGAGGGAGAAATCCTTGTCACTCCTCCGTCCCCTGAAGTTGTACCTTGGTCTAGACCCCAGACCTCAGAATATTTTCCCACTCTAGGTTTTATTACTCCTCCTCATGTTAGAGTTATTGATTTTGCAGAAGGGGAATCCTCTTTTCCTTCAAGCCCTATAGCCTTTTCTCCAAATCCTCTTCTATTTCCCTTTCCTCTCAGATGCTCAGTTCCAGTCTCCCTTGTTCAAACCCCTCCCCCTCCTAGTTCTTCTCCACCTATCATCCCTATGGTAGGTGCCAATCCTCCTAAGAACATAATGGATGCCATAGTGGCTGCAAGATATGTCCCTCTAGACCTCAGCCAATGAATGCTCTCCCTGCTGGAGATTACCTAAAGTATATGCCCAAGTTCACGGGAGAGGAGGACATAACTGCCAAAGAACACCTTGCTTCCTTCTAGAGTTATTCATACAACCTTAATATTGAAAACGAGGATGTATGGATGAGAGTCCTTGTCCAGAGCCTTGATGGTGAGGCTAAGAAATGGTTTAGAGGGTTGACCCCTAGATCCATTACTGGGATTGAGGACCTAGATTATGTTTTCTTGAGGCAATGTGGGGATAAAAGAGACTTTATGTATTATATCACATAATTTAGTTTCCTGGGGATAAAAGAGGGAGAATATACCTCCAAATTCTCCAAAAGATTCAATAAAATGTACAGTCAGATACCTGTTGAGATAAAGCCTAAAGAAGTCTCTGCCAAAATTACTTATGCTAGCACTTTTGACCCTGATTTCTACCTCTTGTTGAGAGAAAGAAGAGCTACTTCCTTGGATCATATGCAAGATGAAACCCTAGAAGTAGAATCCAATGTATTGGCAATTGACAAACTTAGGAATAAAGATGACAGAGGGAGAGGGAGAGTTGAGGCCTCAACCTCTGGTTCTTCTGCATCTCACCCTCAAGTAGATGAATTGACCAAGATGGTGAAGTCTCTGTCTGCAGAAATGGAGAAGATGAAATTTGAAGGGAAGCAAGGTTATAAGAATGTACAAAATGTTGATAACAGAGCTAGCTTCAGAATACCAAACAATACCCCTCAAATAATCTCTCTTGAGCCCATAAAAAGAGAGAGGGATGATTAGAAAATACAAACACCTCTCCAAAATAACCTAGTTGCTGATGAAGAGAGGGAGGAAGAAGAGCTTGATCTTGAAATCCATTGTATTGGAGACACCTCCCCATTTCCCCATTTGATTCAATCTGCATATGGGGAATCCCTCATGAACAATCAAATAAATGAGCTAAGTAAGGGTGAGAAGGCCAGTAGTAGTCCCAATAAATACAATATCAGGTCTAAGAAGAAAGAAGGGAAGTCTGACGTCACTGATCAACCTTCTAGAGCAAAGAAGCCTGCTAAATATGCAACAAAAAAAAATAAAGAAAAGAAAGCTTAGAACCCCTCACCGATACCCAAAGACCCTATCCCAAAAGTGAGAGAAGTTCTAAAGCCCCTTTCCTCCTTCATCTTTGAGCACACAATTCAAAAGATCAGAATCCTTGTGCCCCTTTTAGAGCTAGTCAAGCATGAATATTTCAAAAAATCCCTTTCTAAGTTGTTGCAGTCTGAGCCATCTTGCCATTCCATAGACTCAGTAAATCTTCAAGATGAAAATCCAGCAGTCATCATAGGTCCTATGGTAGAAGATATAGATGATTCATCCCCTCCATTCTATACATCACTGAACATACATGATAAGGTGCTACATATATGTTTGATGGATTCAGGGGCATCTCATAATATTATGCCCAAAACTGTCATGGAAGAACTCAGGTTAGAAATCACAAAGTCTTATCATGATTTGTATTATTTTGATTCAAGGAGGGTGCAATGTCTTGGGGTCATCAAAGATCTTTCCATGACCTTTTTTCAGCTTCCCATGAAGAGCGTGGTCATGGATATCATGGTGGCTAATGTCCCCCCCAAGTTTGGCATGCTCTTGTCAAGATATTGGACAAATATACTTGGGAGAACCTTGTAGATGGACCCCACATATGATACCATTACAATGTTCGGAGGGGAGAAAATGAGACTATACAGAGAAGCTCAGTTGGCCTATATTATTAGTGATGAAGTAGACCCCCCACCAATCATACAATCTTTGCACTCGACATTGATTTGGGATTTAGTTTGTTACAACTCATTGATACTCCTGAAGATCCTCTTGAAATCACAAAGAAACCCATTTATTGTCGTGAAATACCTCCCCTAACTAATTCTGCATGGAAGATGTTCTTCAACAGAGCCTCTTCTAGGGAAGGTGTTGGTGCTGGAGTGGTTTTTGTGTCACCTTGTCAAGAAGCCATACCTTTGTCCTATAAACTAGAATTTGAAGCTACCAACAATGTGGCAGAGTATGAGTCTCTTGTTTTGGGTTTGAGGGTTGCAAAGGATATGGGAATTGAAGAGATAGCAGTGTTTGGAGATGCTGAGTTGATTTTCCAACATATCAGAAATATTTATCAGGCCAAAAACCCTCGTCTCAGAAGTTGCAGAAATGAGGTATGGGACTTAATTGACAGTTTTTTCTAGGATTTCAACATTTCATTTATTCCAAGAGAAGAGAATGTCATGGCTGATTCTTTGGATGTCTCAACGAGCCAATTCAGGGTCCCACTGCCACCTAAGCTCAGGTATGATGTTGAGATTAGATATAGGCCCTTTGTACCTGATACTATCAAACATTGGAAGGTGTTCGAGGATGATATTGAAATCATAATATTTCTTGAGTTGGTTGATGATTTCTCTGCATTACACATTAATCAGGGTCATGATTCCGAAGGTGACCCTCCCCCTGAAGTATTTTTTAATAAAATTTCTAATCACCATATTGATCAACTGCCTAGCAACCACATTCCAAAGGGACTAGTTCCTTTGGAATGATTGTTCGATGGGAACGATGTGGCAATAAATTTTAAAGTCCCAATTGAGGATGTTGATGTGGATGATTGCAATATTGGCACAAAGGAGGATCCAAAATTAGTCAAGCTTTCAAGTATCTTGTCAAGGGAGCAGAGGGCCGAGTATGCTGAGTTATTAAAGGAATTCACTGATGTGTTTTCTTGGACCTTTGAATACCTCAGAACATATGACACAACCATCATTGAGCATAAGATCCCATTGAGAGAGGAGGCCAAACATTTAGGTAGAAATTAAGACAAATAAATCCTATGTTGTTGCCTATTATGGAAAGGGAGGTAAAGAATATTTTGGACGCCCAAATCATTGTCCCTTTGAGATATTCTGAATGGGTAGCCAACTTGGTCCCAGTGAGAAAGAAAAATGGAGAAATCATACTGTGTGTTGACTTCAAAAATCTGAATAGAAGCTCTAAGAAGGACAATTACCCTTTGCCAAATATGGAACACATATTGCAAAGGGTGATAGGTGCATCTAGAATTTCCATGATTGATGGATTTTCTGGCTATAAATAGATCTCTATCTTGCCTGAAGATAGAGAAAAGACAACATTCACCACTCCTTGGGGCACATTCATGTATACCAAAATTCCCTTTGGATTGATGAATGCAGGAGCTACCTTCCAACGGGCCATGGACATCACATTCATTGGAGAAAGAGATAAATTTGTGGTCATATGTCTGGATGACATAACGATCTTCTCCAAATATGATAAAGAACATTGTCAACATATGAGAAAGGTCTTCTTGAAATACAGAAGGTTTGGTCTCTCCCTAAACCCCAAGAAGTCTTTATTTTCTATGAAGGAAGGAAAATTGTTTGGACATATTGTATCAGATGAGGGGGTTAGGATCGATCCAAGCACAGTGGAAGCTATTCAAGCCTTGTCACTTCCCAGGTCCAAGAAGGAGGTTCAGTCTTTCCTGGGAAAAATTAATTTTCTGAGAAGGTTTGTTTCAAATTTTGTTGAATTGGTGAAACATGTCACTGCCATACTCAGGAAAGGGAATGAAGTAAAATGGACTGCTGAGCCCATAGAATCCTTCAACCAAATAAAAAAAATCATTGATTGAGGCACCTGTGCTGATCAATCCTGATTACTCCAAATATTTTCTGATTTTTTCTTTTGCTTCTTTTGATACAGTAGCAGCTGTTTTATTGCAGAAAAATGATGAAGGGTTGGAGCAACCTATTTCATTTTTTAGCAGAGCACTAAGAGATGTAGAGGTGAAATATGACATCATGGAGAAACAGACCTATGCCTTGGTAAGGGATCTCAAATATTTAAGAGTTTATGTTCTTCATTCAAGGGTCATTTCATATGTCCCTTCAGCTTCTGTGAAGGACATTCTCATCCAGCCTAACATATATGGATGAAGGAGCAAGTGGATTGCCAAAATCCTTGAATTTGATCTGGAAATAAAACCCACCAAGCTAGTTAAAGGTCAAGGTTTAGCCAACTTGTTGGCTAAATCTAATTATAAATCTTTGGGGGTTAACTTCATCAATGCTTTCTCAAGAGATCAACGCGATGATTTATCTGATAAAAACCCTCAGGACAACCCTTCGTTGGTAGTATGTGCCTGGTATAAAGATATTATATATTTTTTGTGAGATTTAAGGCCTCCTGATGGTATGGGAAAAATCAAGGCAAGATCTCTTAATCTCAAAGCAATTAAATATTGCCTTATTGAGTAGGTTTTGTATTGGAAAGACCCTCTGGGAGTGCTTATGAGATGTTTAGACCCACCAGAGGCCCAAAAGATCATGTTGGATTTCCCTAGCGGCCTATGTAGGGGACACCACTTCTGGAAAACCACTGCCTAAAAAATTCACAGAGCTGGGTATTACTAGCCTACTCTATTCATTGACGTCTTTGAGAAAATCAGGGCTTGTATCAAATGTCATAAATTCTCTGGGAATAAACAACTCAAGACTCTTCCATTGAAGCCGATACTAGCTTCAAGACGCTTTCAGCAGTGGGGCCTAGAATGTATTGGGGAAATTCATCCTACTTCTAGTGGTCAACACAAATGGATTTTAACTACAATAGATTATTTCACCAAGTGGATAGAAGCTATCCCCACAAGGAGCACTTCTCACAAAGTAATCATTGGTTTTCTTGAAGATATTATGGCAAGTTTTGGTTGTCCAACCAAAATTGTCACTAATAATTATGAATCCTTCAAGGCGAACCATTGATCAAGTTTTGCGAGCAGTTCAGAATTGCATTGATTCAATCTACCCCCTACTATCCCCAAGGAAATGGACTAGAAGAGTCCTCTAACAAAATCCTAATAAAGATCATCAAAAGACTGTTAGAGGACAACAAGAAATCCTGTGACTCAATGTTACAACGAAAAAACTCTCTATGGCCAAGGGTAAACCACAACAGACAGGTATGACTATAGAAATCAACTCAACTCGAACATATGCTATATAAACTAATGTGAAATATAAGAAAGAGGCCTACCTCGATCCAACATTTGATGATGTTCCACCATTGAGGACTTTGACCCAAAGCTTTATACCTACAAGAAGTTCTCAACGAATAAACATAGCAAGTATACAGTGATAATATAAAAGGGGTTAGCACATTAGATAGAATAATCCATTAATAAACATTACAAACAAGCCCATGGATAGTAATCATATATTTGAAAGATATCAATAGGACGAGAAAGGAGTATTTCTATTAATAATTGATCAACAGAACTGACAACGATACAAACTTCCGTGTCGACATGGTTTGAAACCAAGAAACCAAGTTCCTTCCAACTGGGTCTCCACCACTTCAATCCTCTACCAAAGACAAGATCATAGGAAAGAGGCAATGAGGTCCTCTCAACAATAGGGAAAGANGGGTCTGTGTTTGGAGGGAGAAATCCTTGTCACTCCTCCGTCCCCTGAAGTTGTACCTTGGTCTAGACCCCAGACCTCAGAATATTTTCCCACTCTAGGTTTTATTACTCCTCCTCATGTTAGAGTTATTGATTTTGCAGAAGGGGAATCCTCTTTTCCTTCAAGCCCTATAGCCTTTTCTCCAAATCCTCTTCTATTTCCCTTTCCTCTCAGATGCTCAGTTCCAGTCTCCCTTGTTCAAACCCCTCCCCCTCCTAGTTCTTCTCCACCTATCATCCCTATGGTAGGTGCCAATCCTCCTAAGAACATAATGGATGCCATAGTGGCTGCAAGATATGTCCCTCTAGACCTCAGCCAATGAATGCTCTCCCTGCTGGAGATTACCTAAAGTATATGCCCAAGTTCACGGGAGAGGAGGACATAACTGCCAAAGAACACCTTGCTTCCTTCTAGAGTTATTCATACAACCTTAATATTGAAAACGAGGATGTATGGATGAGAGTCCTTGTCCAGAGCCTTGATGGTGAGGCTAAGAAATGGTTTAGAGGGTTGACCCCTAGATCCATTACTGGGATTGAGGACCTAGATTATGTTTTCTTGAGGCAATGTGGGGATAAAAGAGACTTTATGTATTATATCACATAATTTAGTTTCCTGGGGATAAAAGAGGGAGAATATACCTCCAAATTCTCCAAAAGATTCAATAAAATGTACAGTCAGATACCTGTTGAGATAAAGCCTAAAGAAGTCTCTGCCAAAATTACTTATGCTAGCACTTTTGACCCTGATTTCTACCTCTTGTTGAGAGAAAGAAGAGCTACTTCCTTGGCTCATATGCAAGATGGAACCCTAGAAGTAGAATCCAATGTATTGGCAATTGAAAATCTTAGGAATAAAGATGACAGAGGGAGAGGGAGAGTTGAGGCCTCAAACTCTGGTTCTTCTGCATCTCACCCTCAAGTATATGAATTGACCAAGATGGTGAAGTCTCTGTCTGCAGAAATGGAGAAGATGAAATTTGAAGGGAAGCAAGGTTATACGAATGTCTAAAATGTTGATAACAGAGCTAGCTTCAGAATACCAAACAATACCCCTCAAATAATCTCTCTCGAGCCCATAAAAAGAGAGAGGGATGATTAGAAAATACAAACACCTCTCCAAAATAACCTAGTTGCTGATGAAGAGAGGGAGGAAGAAGAGCTTGATCCTGAAATCCATTGTATTGGAGACACCTCCCCATTTCCCCATTTGATTCAATCTGCATACGGGGAATCCCTCATGAAAAATTAAATAAATGAGCTAAGTAAGGGTGAGAAGGCCAATAGTAGTCCCAATAAATACAATCTCAAGTCTAAGAAGAAAGAAGGGAAGTCTGACGTCACTGATCAACCTTCTAGAGCAAAGAAGCCTGCTAAATATGCAACAAAAAAAAATAAAGAAAAGAAAGCTTAGAACTCCTCACCGATACCCAAAGACCCTATCCAAAAAGTGAGAGAATTTCTAAAGCCCCTTTCCTCCTTCATCTTTGAGCACACAATTCAAAAGATCATAATCCTTGTGCCCCTTTTAGAGCTAGTCAAGCATGAATATTTCAAAAAATCCCTTTCTAAGTTGTTGCAGTCTGAGCCATCTTGCCATTCCATAGACTCAGTAAATCTTCAAGATGAAAATCCAGCAGTCATCATAGGTCCTATGGTAGAAGATATAGATGATTCATCCCCTCCATTCTATACATCACTGAACATACATGATAAGGTGCTACATATATGTTTGATGGATTCAGGGGCATCTCATAATATTATGCCCAAAACTGTCATGGAAGAACTCAGGTTAGAAATCACAAAGTCTTATCATGATTTGTATTATTTTGATTCAAGGAGGGTGCAATGTCTTGGGGTCATCAAAGATCTTTCCATGACCTTTTTTCAGCTTCCCATGAAGAGCGTGGTCATGGATATCATGGTGGCTAATGTCCCCCCCAAGTTTGGCATGCTCTTGTCAAGATATTGGACAAATATACTTGGGAGAACCTTGTAGATGGACCCCACATATGATACCATTACAATGTTCGGAGGGGAGAAAATGAGACTATACAGAGAAGCTCAGTTGGCCTATATTATTAGTGATGAAGTAGACCCCCCACCAATCATACAATCTTTGCACTCGACATTGATTTGGGATTTAGTTTGTTACAACTCATTGATACTCCTGAAGATCCTCTTGAAATCACAAAGAAACCCATTTATTGTCGTGAAATACCTCCCCTAACTAATTCTGCATGGAAGATGTTCTTCAACAGAGCCTCTTCTAGGGAAGGTGTTGGTGCTGGAGTGGTTTTTGTGTCACCTTGTCAAGAAGCCATACCTTTGTCCTATAAACTAGAATTTGAAGCTACCAACAATGTGGCAGAGTATGAGTCTCTTGTTTTGGGTTTGAGGGTTGCAAAGGATATGGGAATTGAAGAGATAGCAGTGTTTGGAGATGCTGAGTTGATTTTCCAACATATCAGAAATATTTATCAGGCCAAAAACCCTCGTCTCAGAAGTTGCAGAAATGAGGTATGGGACTTAATTGACAGTTTTTTCTAGGATTTCAACATTTCATTTATTCCAAGAGAAGAGAATGTCATGGCTGATTCTTTGGATGTCTCAACGAGCCAATTCAGGGTCCCACTGCCACCTAAGCTCAGGTATGATGTTGAGATTAGATATAGGCCCTTTGTACCTGATACTATCAAACATTGGAAGGTGTTCGAGGATGATATTGAAATCATAATATTTCTTGAGTTGGTTGATGATTTCTCTGCATTACACATTAATCAGGGTCATGATTCCGAAGGTGACCCTCCCCCTGAAGTATTTTTTAATAAAATTTCTAATCACCATATTGATCAACTGCCTAGCAACCACATTCCAAAGGGACTAGTTCCTTTGGAATGATTGTTCGATGGGAACGATGTGGCAATAAATTTTAAAGTCCCAATTGAGGATGTTGATGTGGATGATTGCAATATTGGCACAAAGGAGGATCCAAAATTAGTCAAGCTTTCAAGTATCTTGTCAAGGGAGCAGAGGGCCGAGTATGCTGAGTTATTAAAGGAATTCACTGATGTGTTTTCTTGGACCTTTGAATACCTCAGAACATATGACACAACCATCATTGAGCATAAGATCCCATTGAGAGAGGAGGCCAAACATTTAGGTAGAAATTAAGACAAATAAATCCTATGTTGTTGCCTATTATGGAAAGGGAGGTAAAGAATATTTTGGACGCCCAAATCATTGTCCCTTTGAGATATTCTGAATGGGTAGCCAACTTGGTCCCAGTGAGAAAGAAAAATGGAGAAATCATACTGTGTGTTGACTTCAAAAATCTGAATAGAAGCTCTAAGAAGGACAATTACCCTTTGCCAAATATGGAACACATATTGCAAAGGGTGATAGGTGCATCTAGAATTTCCATGATTGATGGATTTTCTGGCTATAAATAGATCTCTATCTTGCCTGAAGATAGAGAAAAGACAACATTCACCACTCCTTGGGGCACATTCATGTATACCAAAATTCCCTTTGGATTGATGAATGCAGGAGCTACCTTCCAACGGGCCATGGACATCACATTCATTGGAGAAAGAGATAAATTTGTGGTCATATGTCTGGATGACATAACGATCTTCTCCAAATATGATAAAGAACATTGTCAACATATGAGAAAGGTCTTCTTGAAATACAGAAGGTTTGGTCTCTCCCTAAACCCCAAGAAGTCTTTATTTTCTATGAAGGAAGGAAAATTGTTTGGACATATTGTATCAGATGAGGGGGTTAGGATCGATCCAAGCACAGTGGAAGCTATTCAAGCCTTGTCACTTCCCAGGTCCAAGAAGGAGGTTCAGTCTTTCCTGGGAAAAATTAATTTTCTGAGAAGGTTTGTTTCAAATTTTGTTGAATTGGTGAAACATGTCACTGCCATACTCAGGAAAGGGAATGAAGTAAAATGGACTGCTGAGCCCATAGAATCCTTCAACCAAATAAAAAAAATCATTGATTGAGGCACCTGTGCTGATCAATCCTGATTACTCCAAATATTTTCTGATTTTTTCTTTTGCTTCTTTTGATACAGTAGCAGCTGTTTTATTGCAGAAAAATGATGAAGGGTTGGAGCAACCTATTTCATTTTTTAGCAGAGCACTAAGAGATGTAGAGGTGAAATATGACATCATGGAGAAACAGACCTATGCCTTGGTAAGGGATCTCAAATATTTAAGAGTTTATGTTCTTCATTCAAGGGTCATTTCATATGTCCCTTCAGCTTCTGTGAAGGACATTCTCATCCAGCCTAACATATATGGATGAAGGAGCAAGTGGATTGCCAAAATCCTTGAATTTGATCTGGAAATAAAACCCACCAAGCTAGTTAAAGGTCAAGGTTTAGCCAACTTGTTGGCTAAATCTAATTATAAATCTTTGGGGGTTAACTTCATCAATGCTTTCTCAAGAGATCAACGCGATGATTTATCTGATAAAAACCCTCAGGACAACCCTTCGTTGGTAGTATGTGCCTGGTATAAAGATATTATATATTTTTTGTGAGATTTAAGGCCTCCTGATGGTATGGGAAAAATCAAGGCAAGATCTCTTAATCTCAAAGCAATTAAATATTGCCTTATTGAGTAGGTTTTGTATTGGAAAGACCCTCTGGGAGTGCTTATGAGATGTTTAGACCCACCAGAGGCCCAAAAGATCATGTTGGATTTCCCTAGCGGCCTATGTAGGGGACACCACTTCTGGAAAACCACTGCCTAAAAAATTCACAGAGCTGGGTATTACTAGCCTACTCTATTCATTGACGTCTTTGAGAAAATCAGGGCTTGTATCAAATGTCATAAATTCTCTGGGAATAAACAACTCAAGACTCTTCCATTGAAGCCGATACTAGCTTCAAGACGCTTTCAGCAGTGGGGCCTAGAATGTATTGGGGAAATTCATCCTACTTCTAGTGGTCAACACAAATGGATTTTAACTACAATAGATTATTTCACCAAGTGGATAGAAGCTATCCCCACAAGGAGCACTTCTCACAAAGTAATCATTGGTTTTCTTGAAGATATTATGGCAAGTTTTGGTTGTCCAACCAAAATTGTCACTAATAATTATGAATCCTTCAAGGCGAACCATTGATCAAGTTTTGCGAGCAGTTCAGAATTGCATTGATTCAATCTACCCCCTACTATCCCCAAGGAAATGGACTAGAAGAGTCCTCTAACAAAATCCTAATAAAGATCATCAAAAGACTGTTAGAGGACAACAAGAAATCCTGTGACTCAATGTTACAACGAAAAAACTCTCTATGGCCAAGGGTAAACCACAACAGACAGGTATGACTATAGAAATCAACTCAACTCGAACATATGCTATATAAACTAATGTGAAATATAAGAAAGAGGCCTACCTCGATCCAACATTTGATGATGTTCCACCATTGAGGACTTTGACCCAAAGCTTTATACCTACAAGAAGTTCTCAACGAATAAACATAGCAAGTATACAGTGATAATATAAAAGGGGTTAGCACATTAGATAGAATAATCCATTAATAAACATTACAAACAAGCCCATGGATAGTAATCATATATTTGAAAGATATCAATAGGACGAGAAAGGAGTATTTCTATTAATAATTGATCAACAGAACTGACAACGATACAAACTTCCGTGTCGACATGGTTTGAAACCAAGAAACCAAGTTCCTTCCAACTGGGTCTCCACCACTTCAATCCTCTACCAAAGACAAGATCATAGGAAAGAGGCAATGAGGTCCTCTCAACAATAGGGAAAGASCTTGGGGGTTGAACACTGTGTTCAGACTTGAGGGACAGAGGGATGCATACTCAATATGAAGTAATTTCTCCAGAGTAACTTTGCTCTCAAAGTTGAATTCTTTCTCCTTTTTTTTTCCATAGGTCGAAATTGTGATCTTATAGCCTTTAGGATGAAACTAAAGGGTCGAGTCGGAACGTTTCCAGTATATGGAAGGCCAGGGATCAAAGATCTCCTGTATTTTGTATTTTCTGGCACAAATCGTGATGTACGTGGGCTGTAGTGGATTAACAAGCGTATACGCATATTGCATAGCAGATAGGGAGCGTATATGTGGAAAAATGTATATATTTTAGCTCTGAATTCCTCAAAAGGGGATGATAAGTCTGCATAGGAAAATGGAAAAACACCCTCTGTGCAAGATAAAAATGGTGAGACAAATATTGCTATAACATATGCCCCCTAATTTGTGAGATCAAAGGAGTATTTGCGATGGCCGAAATACATTATAAATAACCCAGAAGTGGAATGGTAGAGAACCAGCTGAACGAACTCAATTACTCATTACATTATGTAATGACTTTGCATACACGGCTGCCAAGAATACAATGCATATCCATGTGGAAAATATACCAAAAAAGTGTTCGTGGCCATGAACAGGAAAATACAATTGCGGTTACATGCCAAAATATGTCATAGTCACGAACAAGGCCTAGTGAAACCAGTCTCAAAATCAATTTGAAGATATCTGTATACCATAGAGTACAATCTGATCTCCCATGATCACTGAAGTCAAATAGGTACTGGTTGAATGAAGGGGAAGCAATAGCTTAGGAAAGCTGCGGCCACATAGTGATGTCTTTGAGTCTTCTACATTATCCTCCAACAGTGCAATTATACATCATATGAATAAATGATTTGAGGTCGAACATGATGAGACATTGTTTGATTACTGGTCATTGAGGTATACCGTTAACAAACACGAGACAACCTACTAATAATGAAAGTAGGTATCAAGGCACTAAGTACATTTCTACAAGTGTGAATAAAGGAGTTGGTGTCGAACTCTTGAGAAATGCATTGATCGGGAGACATTGATGTATTCTCATATGTCAATGGATAGAGAGCCTGCCACTAATGACTGCAGGCCTCAAGGTACTCATAAAACTCTAGGTCCCATATCTAAAATAAATGAGCTGAATTCGATGGAAAGAGACCCGCTGAAAGGAGAGAATTGAGGCATCTCTCATCAGTCAACATGAGGAACAAAGCAAGAGCTTCATGATTTGGTGGAGATTGGACAAAGAACATTGTTCACAAACCAACGACCCTGTCCATCTTCCACGTGTGCCAAATGCAAGCAGTACATGAAAAGACCCTCTGAATAGCAGCCAATGATGAAAAACTGCTGACAAAGGCAAGGAAACCACCAATAAGGATAATGGCATCCGAGGAACTGCATGAATCCCAAAGTGTGAATAGATGTCTTGTCGTCGAACACAAGGGAAACCACCTAGTCAATGACCAATGATGAAGTGTCGATTGTTGGGTTCAAGGTGACCTACCAATGATGAAAGTAGGGCCAAGGTGCATGATAAAACCAAATTATCATGTGATTCTTAGATAAAACTGAGGGTATGGCTGACATGTGAAGTCAAGATTTTTGAGGAGTGGCTGACACAGGTTGATAGACTTCCTTTGAACAAGAGCATGAGACATATGGTGGACTTTGACATCATGGACTCAATGATGTGACAATTAGATGCAGGAGGCATCCATAATGTTCTTTGTAGGGACTGGAAGAGTAACCAATCGACAGAGAAAATTCTGTAGCGAGATCAGCTTCCTAAGGCCATGATAAACCCAAAATTATGATGACACAAGGACTCAATAAATTTGTGCTCTTTTCAAAGGCGACACCACTGCTACCAATTACAATATAGTACTCCCTTCTCGCCCGTATTTTTTTGTTTTTTCATAACAAATGAATGATATGATACATAGAAGGGAATGAGTGTCCCAAGTAAGAAAATCTAGTTCTAGCAGTGGAACGTGCCGATGCTTAATGCAAGGGAATGCATGCAAGAGATGGACACTCGGGGTGATGTTCCCTTCAGGGTATAGGGTGTCAAATTGTGAAGGATATAAACAAGGATCTGCTTTGTTGAGGATGGAAACTGCTTAGGCTATGGTTTATAATGCAAAGCGAGAACCAGCTAAAGGCTCAATACTACAAGTGAGGGCATGAGATGCAATCACAACTTAACACCAAAAAATGTCCCTTTTTATATCTTTTAGTCTACTTGGTGTGAAAAAGGGGTAAACTTGTGCCAAATAGACATCTTTTCAAATCCAATTTATGAGTGTGAAAAAGACAAGTTCACTTGGAAATCTTTTCAATTTTTGGTAACAAGTCGGAAAAGAGATTAACTAAGACTCATGACCTTTCAAATCCAACTTTAACGAGTGTGAAAAGGACAAATCACTCGACGATCTTTTCAATTTTTAGACGAGTCAGAAAAGAGCTTAACTGAGACTTGTTTTTGGGAGTCCATGGGTAATAAGGCCGCATGTGCATGAATGAGAAATGAGGCTCATCATACAGTCATGTATTGAATTATAATGGACTCCCGGTCCTAAGGAAAAACTTAGCATGGGCACCAAATGACAAAGAGGCTCTAACTAGGGTACCCATTTTTGGTAAGTCTCTACCATTTATTAACGACGCCATTAATAACAGATGGGGGGTTATGTGTCACAATAAATGGGTTCGTCCCTAAGGTGTAAAAAGTGGTATTCAAAGGATAATGTAAAATGCATGATGGAGTTGATACCTATCCTATATTCTAGGTTATGAATATACCTACCCGAGGAGACGAATGACCAACTATGATGTTGAAATCTGTAAGAAAACTGAGTCAAAACTGTGAAACCAGCTTAGAACCACTCTTGAATTAGTCTATTAGGTGAAACAATAGCATGAAACTATATCAAGTGGGTAAAAATAGCTTATATATAGTAATAAAATCACAAATTACTGTATCATTTTGATTTTTTCCCAAACAATGCAATTTGGACTAAAAATACCTCCAAGATTCAAATGATGATTGTGGGAACAATAGGCAATGGAATCACGAACCGTCTAGATCAGGTAACTCTTCATCCCATCCTCTTCAAATTCAGTGGTTTACATTTTTGAATTAGGTTCTATTTTGTTAGTTTTTGAGGGCGCAACTTGGGGTTTTCGGTATACGCAGGTTTCTTTGAATATGTCACATATACGACTAGATATATGCCCATGTGTGAACCACATGGAGTGTATATCAATCCCTACCTACGAATGTGAGCAATTAAAGTCGCGTATATGTACGTAAAAGGCAAAAAAGAGGGGTTTCTAACTAAAAAATTATTTGTTTTTTGAAGGATGGTGATGGAGAGAGTGTGAGCATGAGGAGGTAGATGCAGCAATGGATTGGGATCCAATGGCTCAAGAAGCTCTAAAAAGATGTGGTTTATACAAGTTTTGGGCTCTCAAGGGAATGAGGGACCAAGTGAGGTTATTGGAGATGCTGGTGGGCTATTAGGATCCTGATAGCGAGAGATTTATCCTTGATGGACAACCATTAAGGATCGAAGTAGAGGAAATATACTTCTTAACTAGTCTTTCATGTCGAGGAGAGTTTGTGAACCTCAAGTCATGTGGAGCGGGGAGTGGGATGAAGATCGAGGAGTATATCAAAGGCCATTGTGTTGTAGGGACTCCCATGGTGGGAAGTCAAGTCCCCATCCGGGCTATAAGTAACCTCAGCCTGAAGATCATTGTGCTGGTGCTTACCAAGATTATAGGTTCAGCCTCGTTTCATCAATCATCGAGGCCACTTATGTTTTACGCATTGGAGTGTGCAAGACCCACTCTCTATGATTGGTGTACCTCATTGCTGACCAATATGAAAGGTCAGTTGACAGAGTGCAAGCAGGGGGGTAAGTGAAACTTCAGGTTTGCCTCTATTCTTTGCAGCTTCTTTTTCGAGTAGGTTCCAGGTTTGGAACCTAGAGTGGAGATCCTTCCTAGAGGACCACGTGATCCAACCATGGTGCGGTGGATCAAGGTCATGAGACGGAAGGGGGGAGGTAGAGTGGTCACACCCTACAATGATGATTTTTTCTTCTAGTGGCAGAGACAAATCATTGCTTTGGACAACTATCCCTATGCATGGATCGATTTTAGAGGGAACCCAGATATGCCACTTCCACCAGGAGATGCCTACAACGCCATAGGTAAAAAAAATTACATATTTCATTTTCTTGTATTTTTGTATTTAAGGAAACAAAAATAGTTTTAGGATGGTGTTTGAATATTAACTAGATACTTGTGTGATTGCAGATGTGGGTCCGCAACAGCCAGAGGGATTCCTACAACATAGACGTTGGCACCAGGGAGATGAGGTAGTGGGAGGAGAAGCCGAGAGAGTCCTACAGAACATGCAGGGAAACCTGTCTCGTTTGACACAGAGGATTCCTATGGTTCATGTAGAGGATCTACCTGAAGCCATGTAGGGACAGGTTGTTGGTGTACCTAGAGCATGGGTATGACTCTTCCTGCATCTCGCAAATGTTGTTGTTTGCTATCATGATACACATCCGGCACCACAGGCGTAGATGTCATGGGATATGTATATCGACTGTATATGTATTTTGAGGGTTTTAGCCCCAATTTCGTAATATAAACACCATATTTTTTGAAATACATAAAGAGGGATCTTCGACTTTACTCATATCTTATAATGTGTAAATTTATTTAATGGTTTTCTTTGCTTTATTAATGTGACGAATTACAATCTAAAACATAATTAACGTAGGCATCAGATACATTATTAGAACTTCTAGGGATGTGAAAATATGTAATAATGTCAAATTGGCGTTCTAAAATATGTACCCATAGGAATCAATGGAGTAACGTAGAATCACGCACACGATAACGTTCATTCAACTGATATAATACTAACTGAGAATCTAGATGAACCTCTAGAGAGTGAATACCATGTGAGATGGCATCGCGCAAAAGTTCTATGACGGTGCTATATTCGACCACATTATTCATGGATGACCCTAGGCATACGCCACCTAAAGACACTAGTAGACCCTCGGGCGAGTAAATCACCCAAGCGACAGAAGCCAAGTTCCATGTATGACGACTAGATCCATCTACGAATCATAGGTAGACCAAAGACTCCATTGACATCTTCCAACCAAAAGGAAAAAATCGATAAGCAATCCAAAGACAAAAATGAAAGGGGAAAAATATGTATATACACCAAATTTACATTAGTATACAAATGGTTTCACCCAAGCCTAAGGCTCAAGCGTAATACCTTTTCAATTAGATCCCATTTCTGGGCTCAGCCAGTTTATTCCCTTCATAATCTTCCAAATCGTAGGCTCCTTTTTCTAGAACATGTCGCACGATATAAGGACCATGCCACATGAGTTTAAACTTGCCTGCCCCTAGAGGTTCTTTGGCTTGGTCATACAAGAGGACCAAGTCACCCTCGACGTAGAACTGGGGACATAAATACTTGTGGTACTGAACCTTGACATGTTTCTTGTTTCCCTCGATAGCCGTAAAGGCATCCCGACACTGCTCATCAAGACTCTCTCGGTGTACAAGGTGACGCTCTAAGTCTAAAGTGTCAGGTAGGATCTCAACTTCCAACTTGAGAGAAGGGATTTCGCATTCAACAGGAAGTATCGATTCCACACCGTGTACTAATTTAAAAGGGGAAAAACCGGTGGCAGTCTTGACCAAGGTTCGGTATGCCGAAAGCGCAGGATATGGCATGATATGCCAATCATAATTACTCCGGTTGACATTTTTTTTCAAGATGGTCTTGAGAGACTTTTTGACAGCCTCTACTTGCCCATTTTCCTGGGGGTAATAAGGAGATGAGTGACCATGTATAAACCCCAGCTTGGATGCTAGTTCTACCATCATTTCATTCTGAAAGTGACTGCCATGATTAGTGACAATCTCACTCAGGATATCAAACCGGGTGATAATTTGGTTGAACACAAAGAAGGTTGCAGTCCTCCCAACATATTTTATGGTAGGCATGGCTTCGTCCCACTTGGTAAAGTAGTCAACAACTACGATAATGTGTTGGTGCCCCCTAGCCAAAGTTGGGTTGCAATCAACGAAATCCACCCCCCACTTGGTGAAGGGACCGACGGTAATGACTGGGTGAAGAGGGGCTGGGTGTGAGCATATTTTTTGAGTGAACACCTATCAGGGCTGACACTTCTTAACTGCTTCAATGCAATCTTTAAATATAGTGGTCCAGGAATAACCGTCTCACAGGAGTTTTTGGGTTGTCGCAAGCCCGAATAGGTGGCCACCACAAGCCCCTTTGTGGCAATCATTTAGGACTAACTCGACTTCTTCGTGAGCTAATAACCAACGTAATATACTATCTATTCCTCGATGATATAAAGTGTCACCGATGATGGTATACTTTTTGTCTTGGTATCTAACATGCCATCGATCATCTCGCGAGAGATGCTGAGCAAACTTCAAGGTTTGAAGATATAAAACAATGTCTCCATACCAGGGGTTGGATGATGAGACAAGGAAAATGTGTTCGTCTGCAAATGAATCGACATGGATAACATCCTCATCTAATCGTGGGAAATCGGATATTAAATATGTAAAAACTAGTGATTTTTTGGACTTGGCCAAAGCAAAGTCGAGATCAAATTCTTGTAATATGAAAATCCATTTATTATATTTCCCGCCTATGATACGCCTAGTGAGGATGTATTGAAATAGATTGACATCGTCAACCACAGTAGTCTTGGAAAGAAATATATAGTGTCGTAAACGTTGGACTACGTGAATGGTAGCCAAAGCTAGAATTTCAACGTGAGAGTAATTAAGCTCAGGACCAACTAAATTTTGACTAAGATAGTAGATGACGTTCTCATGGAGTTCATCATCTTCCTGAACTAGAACCATACCAATCATTTCTTCAGACGTGGCAATATACAACAAGTAATCACTACTGTAATTAGGATATTTCAACAAGGCTTTCTTTAAAGCATCGAAAGACTCCTGGGCTCGCTCATCTCAGATAAAAGGAATGTATTTCTTCAATAGGNTTGCTAGGGGTATAAGAGATATCGATCAGGACGGTAGGAGAAATACTCACCATATTTCCTTCGTCATAAATTCTGTGCGTATCAAGTGGAACAACGACGTGACTGACTATCTCACTCAAGTTAGACCGAAAATCATTTTTATTGATTCTTTCAAGACTTGGGAGAAAATAAGATTGATGATGCATATAATCCCAAGGTCTCTCAGAAACATTCATGGCTTCAAGGATGGCTTCGTCTGAAGGCAAAGTCTCATCTAAGAAATCATGTGAACAATATAACGAGGTGGCCCATACAGGCCTAAGAATGGGATCCTCGTCATTTGTCTGCAAGGTAACATGATCGAGATTGAAGGAGGAGTCAAGAATGTCTTGATATGTAATATATGTTGCTGATAGTGGCATAGCCATGCCAGCATGCGACTGACCTTCACTCGACAAAGTCAGAAAAGGTAGGGTTCATGGATCACTAAGATAGGAAGTGTAGAAAGGAATGGACCTCCCTACTGAAGTAGGCCTCCTAGACATGGCGTAAACGTGGTGAGTCGATGTTGATAAGTCGAAAGTACCCATGAGGGAAGAATACATTTCGACACCAATATTCTCAGTTGCCGGCTGATAATTGTCGATCACTATGATCGACGGTCTAACAGATGTGTTCAGACTAGAGTACACAAAGGATAATTGGTCAACTGTCACTATCTCTCCCTGATGAGGAAAACAAAGTGTGAAGAAAATAGACGATATGACAATGACCATAGCATAGGTCCAATTGCGACCGAGTAACAAGTTATAATCGAGAGGTGCATCAACTACCTCTACTTCCACCTCTACCGTCTTCCCACCTAACTGGACCAAAAAGGAGGGGAGAATACCATGAGGGTGGAAGGAATGACCGTCAAATGCAGTCAACATGTTCGATGACTTGGAAAAGGTTGGAGAACCAATAACTTTTCAATAGACCATGGACATCATCCATGACCGCTCGTTTGATAGTATACTTAGAATACTCCACGTGGATTTGGAAAGCCACATGGTAGGGTAAGCGAGGCTTCACATCCGTGACATCAAACTTGATAAATTTCAAGCCACAAGGTTCTAGAGCTGCTAAGGCATAGAGTAAGGAATTCCTCCATGATGGACACACCTGGAGTACCTCCAAAGCCAATATCGCACAAGG
>JZKD02S1749256.1:84339-107225 GCA_000966675.3 Picea glauca | reverse complement strand
TCAAACCCAAAGTTGATACGCGCCATGTGATAATTCAAACCATTAAATCCAAAATCCAAATGTTTCACCAGCGCGCCATGTATAACTTTAGACTATTGCCACTCAAATATGAAATTAGACTCATTTTTGCATAATCAAAGTTTACAAGTCATTGCAACAAGAGATTTCATAAAATCGATAGGTCAAAAAGCTTATAACAGTGAGGATCACATCATATAAAACAAGATCAATCATGACCCTTATGAAATCAAATATAACCCATAACTTAACATGCTCAATGCCATATCAATTAAGTTGCGCAATCAGAGTGATAATAGGCGAATGGACAAAGTTCGAAAAATAAACCAAAGGTAGGTACCAATCAGGATATCAATAAGCAGATCATGACAGTCCAAATAACGACGGAGGAGTTTTCACGCTTTCAGTCGTGAAAACTAAATTGAAACCAATTTTCAAATGTCGTATGAAATGAAAACATCGTCTCTTTCCAAAATGCGACGATACCTTGACATTCAGGAGACAAAAGGTGTAGGCAGCTTATAAGGGAAATTGAAAAAATTTAATTGGCTGCCAACAGTTCATAGATGAAGAAGTATGAAACACTCCATAGCTATCTGTCACAAAGAAAATCAGAGGCGATATTGTGTTCAAAGTGTGGGAGGCCAATATAGCAAAAAACAAGAGGTTAACCAAGGAAATCAAAGATGATTGTGAATAAATATTTGATTTGTTGGACAAGGGATCATTAGGTATTGGAAGAGACAATTGCACTGGGCAATTAGGACAGATAAACATTGTAAGACACCGGTTGAATTTCAAAGAGGGTTTGAAAGAAATTCAGATGGAAATTTCATAGTTAAAGGAAATGGATGCTACCCTAATAGACAGGTGGTTGGTGAAGCCAAACTTAAAATTGCAATCAATTAAGTTTGCTGGTAAGGGGATTGAAGACCAGCTTCCAAAATTTCAGAGAAAATTCTACCTATTCGAAGCAAAGGATTTTCCAGAGCCTCCTAGAATTTTTGTGCACTTTATTGAAAAATGTATTGAATGCATTGGGTTGAAAGAAGGAGGCACTTCAATAAAACAATGAAGTATCATTTTTAAAACTTATATTATCGAGACGATAGGAGAATAAGAGATAATCATGCAAATGGTTGAGGTTTTCACTTTTGTAACTGTTTACCCCTAGGAGTTAGGAAATCACCAACCATCAATGTATTGGTGATCTGGTATGAGTATTATTTTAGGAGACTAAAAAAGGGGGCTTTTTCTCGGTGCATTGTAAAGAAGAATTTGAAGATATTTTTGAATTAATACAAATACAGATTGAAGATTCCATATCTGGTCAAGTTTGAGTTATGTGCTTCTTTGTTGTTTCATATTTTTCATATATCTCTTTGATGAATGCTTAACTACAATTTAGTACAACCTCTACTGTGGTGATTAATTATTCTTGCAATTTAATTGTTTACAACTTTTCCTCTATATCGGCTTTCAGCAGATACAAGACCTATAAATGTTTTAGATTTCAATATCATATGCTTCATTAAGAGTTTCTCCTAACTACTTCTTCTTCTGTCACAAAGTGAGATTCCTCTTTAATCGATGCCTCACCTTGTTCGGCAATTTTATGTTTTCTTTTCATTTCATGCATATTCCCTTTTCAAAATTTAACTCAAATACCAGAAACGGACTTTAGTTTCATCATAATATTATTTCAAGGTTTTGGAGTTCTTATTACATGTTTTGAAGCAGAAATAGAGAACCCTTAAAAGAAAACACAAGAATTTATCCTTTCAGTCGTTATCCCTCATGACTGTTCTAGTTACAAGACAACCCAACATCGAGCCTGGACTATCAGATCAAACGAGCATTGCCTTAAATTTATTTAACACCATCTTATAGACAAAAAATAACCGGGTTGAGTTAGAATGTTCATGGGTAGTAACTGAAAGAGATATTAGTATCTAGGAAAAATGGGAAGCTAGACAAAGACAGTTAAGAAACCAGCCATAGCCCTTTTTTCATATAACTGATTTTCTTATCCTTAGATTTCTTTATCTTTTCGGGTGCCTTGACGGTATACTTTAGAGCCTTAAAGTATAAACTCAGGAACAACATCTTTTTGGCACCATTGTCGGGGAACGAAGAGACGAAGATTTTTCCCTGGGAAGAATGACATTGACACTTTCTCTCTTTGATAGTGAACAATGATTGAAAACCTTGTAAGGCTACTTTTACCTTTCACTTGGCGACTCCAAGATAAATAAACTGGATTTTTATCGAAAGATACCAGGAAAAACCCAGACGACAAACAGACTTCGCCTGTTCCCGATCCAAAAAATAAAAATAAATAAAGAAGATATCTTAAATAGACTGTATCATCAACAAATAAGTTTTATCAACCTAAAATTACAGAGTCGAACACTAGAGGACTTTTTGAAGGATCAAATACCCCACCTCCTTGCGGGGAATTACCTGCCGATAGGATTGCAACCCTTGAGCCTGGTTTGGTCTTGCCTGATTTTAAAACTGATATTTTCCCAACCATTTATTTCACCAATAGAGGTAAAAGATCTTCCTCACTTCCCGCTTTGATTGAAACCTCTTCACTTCATGAATTTCATTTTCCTATCTCTCAGAACTCCTACGATCATCCTATTTTTCTCGACACGACTCCTATTGATTCTCCTTTATGTTCAACCAGTGAGTCTAAAGAAACTAGTCCACTTTTCCCCAATCCCCTTCCTCAAGTTTCATATCCCTTGATAACCAATTTCCTGAAACCCTTCCTCATAGTCTCCAAGCAACAACCTCTAAATCATCAATGGATATGGTCAGAGGAGGTGCTGCTAGAGGTAGGGCTAGAGGAGGGGGAGCAGGTGGCCAAGTACCACCCCCACAAATATTTGCAAAGGTGGCTGCCAGATACTCTCCTTTGGTCCTCCCAGTTCCCCTCCATGACTTACCTGAAAACTACATGAAGAATATGTCGAAATTCACAGGAGAGGGTGATTTTACTGCAGCTGAACACATCAATTTATTTGACCAATTCATTGTCATCCTTGGACTCGAACATGAAGATTTCTACTCAAGACTCTTGGTTCATACTTTTGAAGGTTAGGTAAGAACCTGGTTCCAAGGTCTAGCAGCAGGATGTATACCATCATATGAGGAACTTGAAAATGATTTTATTAAACAGTGGGGGGAAAGGAAAGACCATCTCTATTATCTATCTGAATTTGGTTCTCTAAGAAAGAAAAAATTTGAATCAATCCTTGAGTTCACCCAGAGGTTCAATAAATTGTATAATAAGATTGCATTCGAGGACAAACCCTCCCAACCTGCAGTGAAAGTAACCTTCATTGGAGCTTTCGACCCTGATTTCGCCCTGTTATTGAGGGAGAGGAGATTGGTAGACCTCACCAAGATGCAAGATGATGCCTTAGAAATTGAGCCAAACATGATGGCATCAGGAAAGTTGGATACCAAATTTGAAACTAGAAATAAAGAAACCAGAAGATATAGAGATCAAGGGGGGCCGTCTGGATAAGGAAGATCTTTGGAAGACAAAATGGACAACATGGCAAGAATAATCAAAGATATGTCAAATAAGATATCAAGAATGGAACTAGATCAAGCGAAGAATAAGAATTTTCCTAGAAAGAATTTAAGAAGGAATCCTAACCCTCAAAATCCACCAAGACAAATTAAGAATGAGGATAAAAAAATCCAAACCCCCTTTAAAAGAGAAATTTTTATAGGAGGAGAAGATGTGGACGATTTTCAGGAACTAGAAGAAGATATAAATAATCTTGGCGATGACTGCCTACAACCTTTTTTAATGAGGAAAGATTATGAAAAGTCTGCAACTACAAAAGATAGATCTGAGAATAACAAAAACAACGGTATTATTGTAGATTCAACCTATTAGGGAATCACAGACGATATAATGGCCGAACTCCACCAAAAGTACAATCTAAGGCCTAGAAACAAGAGCCTTGTAACTCCCCCAGTGAAAAATATTTTTCCGAGGGGTCAAACAGATGAGTTAGTTTCAAAAAATGCTGAAAAACAGACTATAAGAACTAAGACCACTGACACACAGCCTACCAAGACAAAATCAACGGAAACATCAGCCATAAACGCATAGAAAACATAGGTCCCTGTAATTGAAACTAAAACATCACAACAAAGGAAAGATGAAAAGAAGGGGTTGGAAACCCAAACCATAGATATCGACAAAACAATAGGAAGTTTTGATCTGGAAAATGAAATAAATAAAATCAAAATCCCTATACCTCTTCTCGAACTAGAAAAAAATCCAATTTATAGAAAACAAATCACCAAATTAATCATTTTTTCAGAAAATGAAAGTCAATCCATTGTTATAAATTTAGAAGATGACAAGCCTAACATAATTTTTGGCTCACATTTCAAAGGTTCCAAAGACACCATTTCCCCTTTCTATATCAGTCTGACTATGCACGATCACTTGATCCATAATTGCATGTTAGATTCTGGAGCCTCTCACAATGTAATGCCTAAATCCATTATGGATAGACTTGGGAAAGACGTTCTAATGGATGTGGTTGTCACTGATATACCCCCGAAGTATGGTGTTCTCTTATCCAGGTCTTGGGGTGCTAAACTTGGAGGATGCCTCCAACTCGACATGACGTATGCCATGATCCCGATCTTTGGAGGACAATTCATGTGTTTGTACAAAGAAACCAGGTTAGCATTCACAGTAAGTGACCCACATAACCCAAACAACTACCCTATTTATATTGTTGATCAAGATTTAGGCAATTGTATTTTATCTATCGATGACGATATTGATGTATGTATAGAGGAAAGTTGTACAGAAAATAAAAAATAAAACAGGATGTATATAGCACTGGTGTTTGGAAGATGTTTTTTGATGGTGCCTCATCTTATTTTGGGGCCAGAGCTAGGGTTCTTTTTGTGGCACCTAGTGACAAATTCGTTATCCCTTTCTCTTATATATTACAGTGGAACATTGAACACACTAACAAAGTATGCGAGTATGAAGCCTTAGTGTTAGGATTGGAAGAAGCTAGGAGAATGCAAATTAAAAACTTGGAAGTCTTTGGCAATGTAGAGCTAATTGTGAAACAGGTAAATTGTCAATACCAGGCCAAACATCCTAGGTTAAGGTCTTACCGGAACTGTGTTTGGGATCTGATCAAAAAAGATTTCTCCTCTGTTAATGTTCATTATATTCCAAGAGCAGAAAATCAACAAGAGGATGCATTAGCCAAAGCAGCTTCAATGTTCACACCTCCCACTACTTTCAAATTAAAATAACATATACTAATGAGGCATAGCCTTCCATACCAAATAAAATACAACATTGGCAAGTTTTTGAGGACGATGAACAACTTCGGAAATTTTTAGAGATAGTAGATGACTTTGTCGAAACGCATGCCGACCAAGAAAGCCAGAATGACCCTATTTGGATCATGCAGGAAGGTGAAGACCCACAAGAGTTTCAAGATAAAATCGCTAACCACCGGATGCTTGTTTAAAACATAATCAGATTACCTAAGGGTTTGATCCTCTTAGAAATGCTATTTAATCATGATCGCATCCCTTTGAAGTCTACCTTACAGCCTCAGCCAGAGGAGGTTGAGGATTGCAATATAGGTACCAAATAAAAACCTAGGTTGGTTCAATTATCCAAATATCCGTCTCCCGAAATAAAAAGTAAGTATGATGAGTTGCTTAGACAATATAAAGACATTTTCGCTTGGTATTATGACGAACTGAGAACTTATGACACTACTATAATGGAACATAAAATTCCTCTGAAACCAGGTGTCAAACCTTTCAATCAAAAACTCAGACAGATTAACCCTATCCTACTACCGGTAATAGAAAAATAAGTCAAAAAACTCTTGGACGCTAAAATTATTGTCCCACTGAGATACTCTGAGTGGGTAGCCAATTTAGTCCTAGTGATAAATAAAAATGGTGATATTAGGATGTGTGTAGATCTTAGAAACTTGAATCGATCATCACTTAAGGAAAATTATCCATTACCTAAGATGGATCATGTTTTAGAAAAAATAGTTGGAGCTAACAGAATGTCTATGATTGATGGTTTTTCAGGTTACAATCAAATTTCAGTACATCAATATGACAAAGAAAAAACTACGTTCACTACCCCTTGGGGTACCTCTATGTATGACAAAATGCCTTTTGGTTAAAAGAACATCTAACACACCTCAAACAAACTTTCAAGAAATGTCACAAATTTGTTTTTTCACTTAATCCCAAGAAATCACATTTCGCAATGCAAGAAGGTAAACTCTTGGGTCATATCATGTCTAGAGATGGAATAAAAATCGATCCCAAAAGGGTCGAGGAGATAGATACCATAAATATTCCTAGAAACATAAAAGAAATTTAGTCTTTTTTAGGAAAAATAAACTTCTTGAGAAGATTCATCCCTAACTTTTCCAAAATTGTAAAATTGATTACAAATATTCTTAAAAAGATCAGTGAGGTGAAGTGGGAAAATGAAGCCAATGCATCATTTCAACGTATCGAGAAAGTAATAAGAAAAGCACCAATCCTAGAAAGCCCGGATTACACAAAAGAATTTTTTATTTTTTATTTTTATTCTGAACATACAATCACAACTATATTGTTACAGAAAAATGAGGAAGCTTTTGAGCGGCCTATTGAATTTTTTAGCAGAAGTCTCAAAGACGCTGAGCTGAAATATGACATATTGGAAAAATAAGCTTATGCAATGTTAAAATCTCTCAAGGCTTTCAAAACCTACGTATTGCACTCAAATATCATTGTTTATGTGTGATCCATGTGGATATCGGTGGCCACCCACCTTTTCCAAATGGCTCAAAATGGCTTTCTGGCAATTTTGGCAATTTGCTATTTTTAGCAGGTTTTAACTTCCGGGGCCATTTTGAGGGCCCAAATGAAGGTTTTTCGAGATAGAGGTTCTCAATGATAGTCGAGGGAATGATTGAGCCCCCAAAATGACTGTCCTCGATGATACCTTTCCAACGAGCTATCACACGCCTAAACCGGAGATCGTATGCAAAAGTTACAACCCCGAGAAGTTGATGTACTCACTTACCCAAACGGGGCCCACATGACTTTTGGCACTTCATCTCCCAGGGTTAGGTTTTTGGATGTCTAGGGTTTTTGGCATTCTTTATTATTGTGAAAAGGCCTTCAGAGCCTCATTGTAATCATATTCTTGCGAATGCGAGTAGCCGTCACATCTCTTCTCAGAGATAAGCTGCCACAATTCTAGCGAGTCTTTCACTCTGTATTTTTACAGTCTCTATACATTTATTTCATTAATATAAATCATGTATTACTGTATATCTATGTTTATGGTTTCATCTCTGATACATTTATGTTATATTATTGAATATCTGCAATATCTCTGTGCATTTCTTTATTATATCTCCGATCTCATTTCGTGCCGAAAATAATCTGGATCAGTGGTATCAAAGCAGGCTGCTCTTGATCATTTTTTTCAGTGCATGTCCCTGACGAGGTCCGAGTATAGAAATTTGGGTCTCGAGCTTGTCTCTCTTCAAAACAATCACTCTCGTACACACAAGAAACCCTCAATGGCGGAAGAAAAGAAAAACAACGGAGCAGACAATCCTATCAATCTGTTGCTTGAGCAAGCTCTCATGCGACAGAGGGACGAAATGATGGAGAATTTTTCCCACATCCTTCAACGCATGTCGATAGCATCAGGCACATCTTCATCAAGTAGCTACTTTGGAGGCACCTTGCCTTTCAAGGTACAAGTTAATTTTGATATTCCTGTATTTGAAGGACAGATAGATGCAGAAGCCCTAGAAAAATGGTTAACTCTGCTGAAAGGTTATTTCTCTGTTCACAATATTTTTGACAAAGAAAAGATCACCTTTGCACTCCTTAAATCTCTCCCTCATGTCAAACATTGGTGGGAAACTTACTGGGAGAAAATTTCCACAGAGGAGTCTAGAATATATGGGGTTGATCCCACTTGGGATTTTTTTGTGTATGCGGTACGAGAACAATATTACCCTGTTGGTAACTATGAGGACCAGTACATGAGATGGACCAAACTGCGGCAAGAGAGGGGCCAAGCAGTTATGGAGTTCACCAATACCTTCCATACCTTGTGAACCAAGCTAGGTATCAAAGACTCTGAATGACATTTGGTTCTGAAATACCGTGGGGCTCTACACAGGTACATCCAAATTGAAATGGATTTTCTGTACATCTCATCACTCGTTGCTACTTATCGATATGTTGTTAAAATTGAGCAGAAATTTAAACACCAGAACAAACGGGAATTCGGGTCTACAAATCCGCAACAACTAAATAATGACAAAGACGGCCCTAACAAGCAGTCTCCTGAAAACTAGTCCAAGACACAAGAAAAGAAAGGTCACGGGAAGACAAATATGGACACTGGAAAATGGTGCGAGTTCCACAAAAGCCCCTAGCACAACACTGATGAATGTCGCTCAAAATAGTCATTGGTGGCCAATATCAAAGACAAAGAGCCGAACCCTGATTCAAAAAAATTATTCTAAAAATAATGGTAAAGGACAGATCATTGAAGAAGACCCCACTGCTATTGTCGAGACCGCAACAGTTCAACCAGAAGAACCAAAAAATCCTGAAGAGGGGGAGCAACTTTTTCATTCACAGATGTGGGTGAAGGGGATCCCGCTGCATTTTATTGTTGATAGCATAAGACATAATAACCTCGTCTCAGCAGAGGTCAATTGTCAATTGTCATACGGCATCCAACCCTTCGAGGATGAGGTATTATGTGATGTTGCCCCACTAGAGGTCTATGATGTTCTCTTGGGCCAACCATATATGTGGAGATGCCATGTTGTTTATGAGTGTCGACCCCATAGTGTCATTGTTAATTTGGGGGGTCATATCTACAAAATACCAGAGGTAGTTCCGACTACTGTTCCACCTAAAAAGTGCCTTAAGGTAGTATCTCATACTACAAAATTCAGCTTCTTCATAATCTGTTCAAAAGGAGAACAAAAGGACACTGCAACCACTACAACCTTGCCCCAAGCACCTTCTATCCAATAGAAGAAGATCAACAAGGCTGAAACAAAGTGAAAAGATTCCTCCCGCACATCATTCCCTCATGTATCTCAACTTGTTGAGCAGCCTCAACCGCAACAGGTTCGTGACAGATTTCCACAAACTAAGCAGTGCGACGTCTCCAGCAAGACAAGTAGCTCACCAAGATGGAGATTCAACAAATGATTTTTCCTCACTCTAGAGAACTCAACTCAATGGATACCATTGCTTCCTAAGGAGGGAGGATTGATCCAGGTGGATATTGGTGGCCACCCACCTTTCCCAAATGGCTCAAAATGGCTTTCTGGCAATTTTGGCAATTTACTATTTTTAGCAGGTTTTAACTTCCGGGGCCATTTTGAGGGCCCAAATGAAGGTTTTTCGAGATCGAGGTTCTTAATGATAGCCTAAGGCATGATTGATCCCCCAAAGTAAATCTCTTCTACGATATATTTCCAACGAGCTATCACACGCCTAAAACGGAGATCGTATGCAAAAGTTACGACCCCGAGAAGTTGATGTACTCACTTACCCAAACGGGGCCCACATGAATTTTGGTGCTTCATCTCCCAGGGTTAGGTTTTTGGATATCTATGGTTTTTGGCATTCCTACTTATTGTAAAAAGGCCTTCAGAGCCTCATTGTAATCATCTTCTTTCGAATGCGAGTAGCCGTCACATCTCTTCTCAGAGATAAGCTGCCACCATTCTAGCGAGTCTTTCACTCTGTATTTTTACACTCTCTATACATTTCTTTCATTAATAGAAATTGTGTATTACTGTATATTTGTGTTTATGGTTGCATCTCTGATACATTTTTGTTATATTATTGAATATCTGCGATATTTCTGTGCATTTATTTATTATATCTCAGATCTCATTTCGTGCCAAAAATAATCCGGATCAGTGGTATCAGAGCAGGCTTCTCTTGATCATTTTTTCAGTGCATGTCCCCGACGAGGTCCGAGTATAGCAAGTTGGGTATCGAGCTTGTCTCTCTTCAAGACACTCTCTCTCACACACCCAAGAAACCCTCAATGGCGAAAGAAAAGAAAAACAACGGAGTAGACGATCCTATCAATCTGTTGCTTGAGCAAGCTCTCACGCGACAGAGGGATGAAATGATGGAGAATTTTTCCCACATCCTTCAATGCCTGCCGATAGCATCAGGCGCATATTCATCAAGCGACCACTTTGGAGGCACCTTGCCTTTCAAGGTACAAGTTAATTTTGATATTCCTATATTTGAAGGACAGATAGAAGCAGAAGCCCTAGAAAAATGTTTAACTCTACTGGAAGGTTATTTCTCTGTTCACAATTTTTTTGACAAAGAAAAGATCACCTTTTCACTCCTTAAAGCTCTCCCTCATGTCAAACATTGGTGGGAAACTTACTGGGAGAAAAGTTACACAGAGGATTCTGGAATATATGGGGTCGATCCCACTTGGGATTTTTTTGTGAATGCGGTAAAAGAACAGTATTACCATGTTGGTAACTATGAGGACCAGTACATGAGATGGACAACACTCCGGCAAGAGCGGGGCCAAGCAGTTCCAGAGTTCACCAATACCTTCTATACCTTGTGCACCAAGCTGGGTATCAAATACTCCGAGTGACATTTGGTTTTGAAATATCGTGGGGTTCTACACAGATACATCCAAACTGAAATGGATTTTCTGGACATCTCACCACTCGGTGCTACTTATCAATATGCTGTTAAAATTGAGCAGAAATTTAAGCACCAGACCAAACGAGAATTTGTTTCTGCAAATCTGCAACAACCAAAGTATGACAAATATGGCCCTAACAGGCAGTCTCTTGAAAACCAGTCCAAGACACAAGAAAAGAAGGGTCACGGGAAGACAAAGAAGGACACCAGAAAATGGTGCGAGTTCCACAAAATCCCCTGGCACAACACCGATGAATGTCGCACAAAACTTTCATTGGCGGCCAAGATCAAAGACAAAGAGCTGAACCCTGATTCAGAATCTGATTCTTAAAATAATGGTAAACAATAGATCATTGACGTAGACCCCACTACTATTGTCGTGACTGCAACAATTCAATGAGAAGAACCAACAGATCCTGAAGAGGGGGAGCACCTTTTTCATTCACAGATGTGGGTGAAGGGGACCCCGCTGCATTTTATTGTTGATAGCAGAAGCCAGAAGGACCTCATCTCAGCAGAGGTCGTCAAATAGTTGGGATTGTCGACAACACCACACCTGAAACCATACAACATCAGGTTGCTTCGGCAAGGAAGAGATCTCTGTGTCAACCAACAGTATCAATTGTCATATGGCATCCAACCCTTCAAGGATGAGGTATTATGTGATTTTTCCCCACTCGATGTCTGTGATGTTCTCTTGGGCCAACCATATATGTGGAGACGCCATGTTGTTTATGAGTCTCGACCCCATAGTGTCATTGTTACTTTGGGGGGTCATCTATACAGAATACCAGATGTAGTTCTGACTACTGTTCCACCTAAAAAGTGTTGCAAGGTAGTATCTCATACTGAAAAATTTAGCTTCTTCACAATCTGTTCAAAAGGAGAACAAAAGGACACTGAAACCACTACAGGCTTGCCCCAAACACCTTCTATCCAACAGAAGCAGGTTGACAAGGTTGCAGCAAAGTGCAAATATTCCTTCTCCACATCGTCCTCTCATGTATCTCGACTTAATGAGCAGCCTCAACCATAATAGGTTCGTGACAGATTTACACAAACTAAGCAGCACGACGTCTCCAGCAAGACAAGTAGTTCACCAAGATGCAGATTCAACAAATTCTTTTTCCTCTCCCCTGGGAGCTCAACGCAATGGAGACCATTTCTTCCAAAGGAGGGAGGATTGATCCAAGTGGATATTGGTGGCCACACACCTTCTCCAAATGGATCAAAATGGATTTCTGGCAATTTTGGCAATTTACTATTTTTAGCAGGTTTTAACTTTCGGGGCCATTTTGAGGGCCCAAATGAAGGTTTTTCAAGTTTGAGGTTCTCAATGATAGTATAATACATTATTGAGACCCCAAAATGAATCTCCTCAATGATACCTTTCCAATGAGCTATCACACGCCTAAAACGGAGATCGTATGCAAAAGTTACAACCCCGAGAAGTTGATGTACTCACTTACCCAAACGGGGCCCACATGACTTTTGGCACTTCATCTCCCAGGGTTAGGTTTTTGGATGTCTAGGGTTTTTTTCATTCCTACTTATTGTAAAAATTCCTTCAAAGCCTCATTGTAATCATCTTCTTGCGAATGCGAGTATCCGTCACATCTCTTCTTAGAGATAAGTTGCCACCATTCTAGCGAGTCTTTCACTCTGTATTTTTACAGTCTCTGTACATTTCTTTCATTAATAGAAACCGTCTATTACTATATATCTGTGTTTATGGTTGCATATACGATACATTTATGTTATATTATTGAATATATGCGATATCTTTGTTCATTTCTTTATTATATCTTCGATCTCATTTCGTGGCGAAAATAATCCGGATCAGTGGTATTAGAGCAGGCTGCTCTTGATCATTTTTTTCAGTGCATGTCCCCGACAAGGTTCGAGTATAGCAAGTTGGATCTCAAGATTGTCTCTCTTGAAAAAAATCGCTCTTGCACACCCAAGAAACCCTCAATGGCAGAAGAAAATAAAAATTACGGAGCAGACGATCCTATCAATCTGTTGCTTGAGCAAGCTCTCACATGACAAAGGGATGAAATGATGGAGAATTTTGCCCACATTCTTCAATGCCTGTCGATAACATCAGGCACATATTCATCAAGAAGCCACTTTGAGGCACCTTTCCTTTCAAGGTACAAGTTAATTTTGATATTCCTGTAATTGAAGGACAGATAGATGCAAAAGCCCTAGAAAAATGGTTAACTTTGCTGGAAGGTTATTTTTCTGTTCACAATTTTTTCGACAAAAAAAAAGATCACCTTTGCACTCCTTAAAGCTCTCCCTCATTTCAAACATTGGTGGGAAACTTATTGAGAGAAAAGTTCCATAGAGGAGTCTGGAATATATGGGGCCAATCCCACTTGGGATTTTTTTGTGGATGCGGTAAAAGAATGGTATTACCATGTTGGTAGCTATGAGGACCAGTACATGAGATGGACCACACTGCGGCAAGAGAGGGGCCAAGTAGTTCCAGAGTTCACCAATACCTTCCATACCTTGCGCACCAAGCTGGGTATCAAAGACTCCGAGCGACATTTGGTTATGAAATACCTTGGGGCTCTACACAAATATATCCAAACTAAAATGTATTTTCTGGATATCTCATCACTCGGTGCTGCTTATCGATATGCTGTTAAAATTGAGCAGAAATTTAAGCACCAGAACAAATGGGAATTCGGGTCTGCAAATCCGCAACAACCAAAGTATGACAAAGACGGCCCTAACAAGTAGTCTCCCGAAAACCAGTCCAAAACACAAGAAATGAAGGGTCACGGGAAGACAAAGAAGGACACCGAAAAATGGTGCGAGTTCCACAAAATCCCCTAGCACAACATCGATGAAAGTCGCTCAAAATAGTCATTGGTGGCTGAGATCAAAGACAAAGAGCTGAACCCTGATTCAGAATCTGATTCTGAAAATAATGGTAAAGGACAGATCATTGACACACACCCCACTGCTATTATCGTGATCGCAACAATTCAACCAGAAGAACCAACAGATACTGTAGAGGGGGAGCGCCTTCTTCATTCACAGATGTGGGTGAAGGGGACCCCGCTGCATTTTATTGTTGATAGAGGAATCTAGAAGAACCTCATCTCAACAAAGGTCGTCAAATAGTTGGGATTGTGGACAACACCACAGCCCCAACCATACAACATCGGGTGGCTTCATCAAGGACGAGATCTTTGTGTCAACCAACAGTGTCAATTGTCATATGGCATCCAACCCTTTAAGGATGAGGTATTATGTGATGTTTCCCCACTGGATGCCTGTGATGTTCTCTTGGGCCAACCATATATGTGGAGACGCCAGACTGTTTATGAGTCTCGACCCCATAGTGTCATTGTTACTTTGGGGGGTCATCTCTACAGAATACCAGAGGTAGTTCCGACTATTGTTCCACCTAAAAAGTGCCGCAAGGTAGTATCTCATACTGCAAAATTCAGCTTCTTCACAGTTTGTTCAAAAGGAGAACAAAAGGACACTGCAACCACTACAGCCTTGCCCCAAGCACCTTCTATCCAAAAGAAGCAGGTCGACAAGGCTGCAGCAAAGTGCAAAGATTCCTTATCAACATCGTCCTCTCATATATCTCGACTTTTTGAGTAGCCTCAACCACAACAGGTTCGTGACAGATTTCCTCAACCTAAGCAACGCGACGTCTCCAACAAGACAAGCAGCTCACCAAGATGCAAATTCAACAAATGCTTTTTCCTCTCCCCCGGGAACTCAACGCAATGGAGAACATTGCTTCCTAAGGAGGGAGGATTGATCCAGGTGCATATCGATGGCCACCCACCTTTTCCAAATGGCTCAAAATGGCTTTCTGGCAATTTTGACAATTTACTATTTTTAGCAGGTTTTAACTTCTGGGGCCATTTTGAGGGCCCAAATGAAGGTTTTTTGACATAGAGGTTCTCAATGATGGTTGAAGGCATGATTGAGCCCCAAAAATGAATCTCCTCGATGATACCTTTCCAACGAGATATCACATGCCTAAAACGAAGATCGTATGCAAAAGTTACGACCCTGAGAAGTTTATGTACTCACTTACCCAAGTGGGGCCCACATGACTTTTGGCGCTTCATCTCCCAGGGTTAGGTTTTTGGATGTCTAGGGTTTTTGGCATTCCTGCTTATTGTAAAAAGGCCTTCAGAGACTCATTGTAATCATCTTCTTACGAATGCGAGTAGTCGTCACATCTCTTCTCAGAGATAAGTTGCCACCATTCTAGCGAGTCTTTCACTCTGTATTTTTACAGTCTCTGTACATTTATTTCATTAATAGAAATCGTGTATTACTGCATATTAGTGTTTATGGTTTCATATCCAATACATTTTTATTATATTATTGAATATCTATGATATCTCTATGAATTTCTTTATTATATCTCTGATCTCATTTCATGCCGAAAATAATCCGGATCAGTGGTATCAGAGCAAGCTGCTCTTGATAAAAAAATTCAGTGCATGTCCCCGACGAGGTTCGAGTATAGAAAGTTGGGTCTTGAGCTTGTCTCTCTTGAACACAATCACTCTTGCACACCCAATAAACCCTCAATGGTGGAAGAAAAGAAAAACGACGGAGCAGACGATCCTATTAATCTGTTTCTTGAGCAAGCTCTCACGAGACAGAGGGATGAAATGATGGAGAATTTTTCCCACATCCTTCAATTCCTATCGATAGCATCAGGTGCATCTTCATCAAGAGGCCACTTTGGAGGTACCTCACCTTTGAAGGTACAAGTTAATTTTGATATTCCTATATTTGAAGGACAGATAGATGCAGAAGCCCTAGAAAAATGGTTAACTCTGTTGGAAGGTTATTTCTCTGTTCACAATTTTTCCGACAAAGAAAAGATCACCTTTGCACTCATTAAATCTCTCCCTCATGTCAAACATTGGTGGAAAACTTACTGGGAGAAAAGTTCCACAGAGGAGTCTGAAATATATGGGGTTGATCCCACTTGGGATTTTTTTGTGGATGCGATAAAAGAACAGTATTACCCTATTGGTAACTATGAGGACCAGTGCATGAGATGGAACACACTACGGCAAGAGAGGGGCCAAGTAGTTCTAGAGTTCACCAATACCTTCCATACCTTGCGCACCAAGCTGGGTATCAAAGACTCTGAGCGACATTTGGTTCTGAAATACCGTGGGGCTCTACACAGATACATCCAAACTGAAATGGATTTTCTAGACATCTCATCACTTGGTGTTGCTTATCGATATGCTGTTAAAATTGAGTAGAAATTTAAGCACCAGAACAAATGAGAATTCAGGTCTACAAATCTGCAACAACCAAAGTATGACAAAGACGGCCCTAACAAGAAGTCTCTCGAAAACCAGTCCAAGACACAAGAAAAGAAGGGTCACGGTAAGACAAAGAAGGACATCGGAAAATGGTGCGAGTTCCACAAAAACCCCTGGCCAGACACCGATGAATGTCGCTCAAAACAGTCATTGGTGGCTGAGATCAAAGACAAAGAGCCAAACCCTGATTCAGAATATGATTCTGGAAATAATGGTAAAGGATAGATCATTGATGCAAACTACACTGCTATTGTCGCGACTGCAGCAATTCAACCAGAAGAACCAATAGATCCTAAAGAGGGGGAGCACCTTTTTCATTCATATATGTGGGTGAAGGGGACCCCGTTGCATTTTATTGTTGATAGCTGAAGCCAGAAGAACCTCATCTCAGCAGAGGTCGTCAAACAATTGGGATTGTCGACAACACCACACCCGCAACCATACAACATTGGGTGGCTTCGGCAAGGACGAGATCTTCGTGTCAACCAACAGTTTCAATTGTCATACGACATCCAGCCCTTCGAGGATGAGGTATTATGTGATGTTGCCCCACTGGATGTCTATGATGTTTTCTTGGGCCAACCATATATGTGGAGATGCCATGTTGTTTATGAGTCTCGACCCCGTAGTGTCATTGTTACTTTGGGGGGTCATCTCTACAGAATACCAGAGGTAGTTCTGACTACTATTCCACCTAAAAAGTGTTGCAAGGTAGTATCTCATACTGCAAAATTCAGATTCTTCACAATCTGTTCAAAAGGAGAACAAAAGGACACTGCAACCACTACAACCTTGCCCCAAGCACCTTCTATCCAATAGAAGCAGGTCGACAAAGATACAACAAAGTGTAAAGATTCCTTCGGCACATCATACCCTCATGTATCTCGACTTGTTGAGCAACCTCAACCGCAATAGGTTCGTGACAGATTTCCACAAACTAAGCAGTGCGACGTCTCCAGCAAGACAAGCAGCTCACCAAGATGCAGATTCAACAAATGTTTTTTCCTCTCCCTCGGGAACTCAATGCAATGGAGATGATTTCTTCCTAAGGAGGGAGGATTGATCCAAGTGGATATCGGTGGCCACCCACCTTTTCTAAATGGCTCAAAATGGATTTCCGGCAATTTTGGCAATTTACTATTTTTAGCAGGTTTTAACTTTCGGGGCCATTTTGAGGGCCCAAATGAAGGTTTTTTGAGATTGATGTTCTCAATGGTAGTCAAAGGTAGTATTGATCCCCCAAAATGAATCTCCTCTATGATACCTTTCCAACGAGATATCACACGCCTAAAACGGAGATCGTATGCAAAAGTTACGACCCCGAGAAGTTGATGTACTCACTTACCCAAACGGGGCCCACATGACTTTTGGTGCTTAATCTCCCAGGGTTAGGTTTTTAGATGTCTAGGATTTCTGGAATTCCTTCTTATTTTAAAAAGGCCTTCAGAGCCTCATTATAATCATCTTCTTGCGAATGCGAGTAGGTGTCACATCTCTTCTCAGAGATAAGCTGCCACCATTCTAGTGAGTCTTTCACTCTGTATTTTTACAGTCTCTGTACATTTATTTCATTAATAGAAATCGTTATTACTGTATATCTATGTTTATGGTTGAATATCCAATACATTTATGTTATATTATTGAATATCTGCAATATCTCTATGCATTTCTTTATTATATCTCCGATCTCATTTCGTGCCGAAAATAATCCGGATCAGTGGTATCAGAGCAGGCTGCTCTTGATCATTTTTTTCAATGCATGTCCCCAACGAGGTCCGATTATAGCAAGTTGGGTCTTGAGCTTGTCTCTCTTGAAGACAATCTCTCTCGCACACCCAAGAAACCCTTAATGGTGGAAGAAAAGAAAAACGACGGAGCAGACGATCCTATCAATCTGTTGCTTGAGCAAGCTCTCACGCGACAGAGGGAAGAAATGATGGAGAATTTTGTCCACATCCTTCAACGCCTACCGATAGCATCAGGTGCATATTCATGAAGAGGCCACTTTGGAGGCACCTTGCCTTTCAAGGTACAAGTTATTTTTGATATTCTTGTATTTTAAGGACAGATAGATGTAGAAGCCCTAGAAAAATGGTTAACTCTACTGGAAGGTAATTTCTCTGTTCACAATTTTTCCAACAAAGAAAAGATCACCTTTGCACTCCTTAAAGCTATCCCTAATGTCTAACATTGGTGGGAAAATTACTAGGAGCAAAGTTCCACAGAGGAGTCTGGAATATATGGGGCCGATCCCACTTGGGATTTGTTTGTGGATGCGGTAAAAGAACAGTATTACCCTGTTGGTAACTATGAGGACCAGTACATGAGATGGACCACACAGCGGCAAGAGAGGGGCCAAGCAGTTTCGAAGTTCACCAATACCTTCCATACCTTGCGCACCAAGCTGGGTATCAAAGACTCCGAGTGACATTTGGTTATGAAATACCGTGGGGCTCTACACAAATACATCCAAACTGAAATGGATTTTCTGGACATCTCATCACTCGGTGTTGCTTATCGATATGTTGCTAAAATTGAGAAGAAATTTAAGCACCAGAACAAACGGGAATTCAAGTCTGCAAATCCATAACAACCAAAGTATGACAAAGACGGCCCTAACAAGAAGTCTCCCGAAAACCAGTCCAAGACACAAGAAAAGAAGGGTCACGAGAAGACAAAAAAGAACACCAGAAAATGGTGTGAGTTCCACAAAATCCCCTGGCACAACACCGATGAATGTCACTCAAAACAGTTATTGGTGGCCAAGATCAAATACACAGAGCTAAACCCTAATTCATAATCTGATTCTGAAAATAATGGTAAAGGACAGATCATTGACGCAGACCCCACTACTATTGTCGTGACCACAACAATTCAACCATAAGAACCAACAGATCCTGAATAGGGGGAGTGCCTTTTTCATTCATAGATGTGGGTGAAGGGGACCCCACTGCATTTTATTGTTGATAGTAGAAGCCAGAAGAACCTCTTCTCAGCAGAGGTCATCAAACAGTTGTGATTGTCGACAACACCACACCCACAATCATACAACATCGGGTGGCTTCGAAAAGGACGAGATCTCTGTGTCAACCAACAGTGCCAATTGTCATATGACATCCAACCCTTCAAGGATGAGGTATTATGTGATGTTTCCCCACTGGATGTATGTGATGTTCTCTTGGGCCAACCATATATGTGGAGACCCATGTTGTTTATGAGTCTCGACCTTGTAGTGTCATTGTTACTTTGGGCGGTCATCTCTATAGAATACCAGAGGCAGTTACGACTATTGTTCCACCTAAAAAGTGTCTCAAGGTAGTATCTCATACTGCAAAATTCAGCTTCTTCACAATCTGTTCAAAAGGAGAGCAAAAGGACACTGAAACCACTACAGCCTTGCCCCAAGAACTTTCTATCCAACAGAAGCAGGTCGACAAGGCTGCAAAAAAGTGAAAAGATTCCTTTTGCACATCGTCCTATCATGTATCTCAACTTGTTGAGCAGCCTCAACTGCAACCGGTTCATGACAAATTTCCACAAACTAAGCAGCGCGACGTCTCCAGCAAGACAAGCAACTCACCAAGATGCAGATTCAACAAATTCTTTTTCCTCTCCCCCGGGAACTCAATGCAATGGACACCATTGCTTCCTAAGAAGGGAGGATTGATCCAGGTGGATATATATGGCCACCCACCTTTTCCAAATGGCTCAAAATGGCTTTCTGGCAATTTTGGCAATTTACTATTTTTAGCAGGTTTTAACTTCTGGAGCCATTTTGAGGGCCCAAATGAATGTTTTTCGAGATCGATGTTTTCAAATATGGCCAAAGGCATGATTGAGCCCCCAAAATGAGTCTCCTCGATGATACCTTCCCAACGAGCTATCACGCACCTAAAACGGAGATCGTATGCAAAAGTTACGACCCTGAGAAGTTGATGTAGTCACTTACCCAGACGGGGCCCACATGACTTTTGGCGCTTCACCTCCCAGGGTTAGGTTTTTGGATGTCTAGGGTTTTTGGCATTCCTTCTTATTGTAAAAATTCCTTCAGAGCCTCATTGTAATCATCTTCTTGCGAATGCGAGTAGCCGTCACATCTGTTCTCAGAGATAAGCTGCCACCATTCTATCGAGTCTTTCACTCTTTATTTTTACAGTCTTTGTACATTTCTTTCATTAATAGAAATCATGTATTACTATATATCTATGTTTATGGTTACATATTTGATACATTTCTATTATATTATTGAATATCTGTGATATCTCTGTGCAGTTCTTTATTATATCTTCGATCTCATTTCGTGCCGAAAATAATCTAGATCAGTGGTATCAGAGCAGGCTGCTCTTGATCATTTTTTTAAGTGAATGTCCCCAATGAGGTCCGAGTATAGCAAGTTGGGTCTCGATCTTGTCTCTCTTGAATACAATCGCTCTCGCACACCCAAGAAACCCTCAATGGCAGAAGAAAAGAAAAACGACGGAGTAGATGATCCTATCAATCTGTTGATTGAGCAAGCTCTCACGCGACAGAGGGATGAAATGATGGAGAATTTTTCCCACATCCTTCAATGGCTGCCGATAGCATCAGGTACATCTTTATCAAGCAACCACTTTGGAGGCACCTCACCTTTCAAGGTACAAGTTAATTTTGATATTCCTGTATTTGAAGGAAAGATAGATGTAGAAGCCCTAGAAAAATGGTTAACTCTGCTGGAAGGTTATTTCTCGGTTCACAATTTTTCCAACAAAGAAAATATCACCTTTGCACTCCTTAAAGCTCTCCCTCATGTCAAACATTGGTGGGAAACTTACTGGGAGAAAATTTCCATAGAGGAGTCTGGAATATATGGGGTCGATCTCACTTGGGATTTTTTTTGTGGATGCGGTAAAAAAATAGTGTTACCCTGTTGGTAACTATGAGGACTAGTACATGAGATGGACCACATTGTGGCAAGAGAGGGGCCAAGAATTTTTGGAGTTCACCAATACCTTCCATACCTTGTGCACCAAGCTGGGTATCAAAGACTCCAAGCGACATTTGGTTCTGAAATACTGTGGGGTTCTACATAGATACATCTAAACTGAAATGGATTTTCTAGACATCTCATCACTTGGCACTGCTTATCGATATGCTGTTAAAATTGAGCAGAAGTTTAAGCACCAGAACAAATAGGAATCCGGGTCTGCAAATATGCAACAACCAAAGTATGACAAAGATGGCCCTAACAAGCAGTCTCCCGAAAACCAGTCCAAGAGACAAGAAAAGAAGGGTCACGAGAAGACAAACAAGGACACTAGAAAATGGTGCGAGTTCCATAAAATCCCCTGGAACAACACCGATGAATGTCGCTCAAAATAGTCATTGGTGACCAAGATCAAAGACAAAGTCAAACCCTGATTCACAATCTGATTCTGAAAATAATGGTAAAGGACAGATCATTGACGCAGACCCCACTGTTATTGTCGTGACCGCAATAATTCAAACAGAGGAACCAACAGATCCGGATGAGGGGGAGTGCCTTTTTCATTCATAGATGTGGGTGAAGGGGACCCCACTGCATTTTATTGTTGATAGCGAAAGACAGAAGAAGTTGATCTCAGCAGAGGTTGTCAAACAGTTGGGATTGTCGAAAACACCACACCTGCAGCCATACAACATTGGGTGGCTTCGGCAAGGACGAGATCTCTATGTCAACCAACAATGTCAATTGTCATGCATCATCCAACCCTTCAAGGATGAAGTATTGTGTGATGTTGCCCCACTGGATGGCTGTGATGTTCTTCTGGGACAAGTATATATGTGGAGACGCCATGCTATTTATGAGTCTTGACCCCGTAGTGTCATTGTTACTTTAGGGGTTCATCTCTACAGAATACCAGAGGTATTTTCAACTACTGTTCCACCTAAAAAGTGCCACAAGGTAGTATCTCATTCTACAAAATTTAGCTTCTTCACAATCTGTTCAAAAGGAGAAAAAAAGGACACTACAACCATTACAGCCTTGCCCCAAGCACCTTCTATCCAACAGAAGCAGGTCGACAAGGCTACTGCAAAGTGAAAAGATTCCTTCTATACATCGTCCTCTCATGTATCTCGACTTGTTGAGCATCCTCAATTGTAAGAAGTTCGTGACAGATTTCCACAAACTAAGTAGCGCGACGTCTCCAACAAGACAAATAGCTCACCAAGATGCAGATTCAACAAATGCTTTTTCCTCTTCCTCGGGAACTCAATGAAATGGATACCATTTCTTCCTAAGGAGGGAGGATTGATCTAGGTGGATATCGGTGGCCACCCACCTTTTCCAAATGGCTCAAAATGACTTTCTGGCAATTTTGGCAATTTACTATTTTTAGCAGGTTTTAACTTTCGGGGCCATTTTGAGGGCCCAAATGAAGGTTTTTCGAGATCAAGTTTCTCAATGATATCCCAAGGCATGATTGAGCTACAAAAATGAATCTCCTCAACAATACCTTTCCAACGAGCTATCACACGTCTAAAACATAGATCGTATGCAAAAGTTACGACCCTAAGAAGTTGATGTACTCACTTACCCAAGCAGGGCCCACATGACTTTTGGCGCTTCATCTCCCAGGGTTAGGTTTTTGCATGTCTAGGGTTTTTGGAATTCCTGCTTATTGTAAAAATGTCTTCAGAGCCTCATTGTAATCATCTTCTTGCGAATGTGAGTAGCTGTCACATCTCTTCTCAGAGATAAGTTGCCACCATTCTAGCGAGTCTTTCACTCTGTATTTTTACAGTCTC